>JAEIIG010038261.1:0-58948 GCA_018904695.1 Drosophila parvula | reverse complement strand
CCTGGTACATGGAACCATGCGTTTGTTAAATTTGTACTGGAAAAACTCGTTAGGGAACTTGTTTTTGCCGAAAAAAAAAACTACAATTGCCCGCCGATTACGTAGTAATTGTGTCTGATCCTGGGCAAGCTTAGCATTGGTAACACGGTGTGGCTATTTAAATCAATTGTGGTGCCCTCAATGGCTTATTCTGCCATTAAGTTGGTTGATTCATTTTAATGTGGTATAAACATAAATAGTTACTGTTTTCATTGCCATAAAATAAATTAAATTAAACTTAAGTAAATCTTAAATGTTGTATTTATTTCCATTTATTTTTAGACTATGCTACAGTAAGATGAAAATCACAAAGCTTAATGTTAAATACAGAGAAAATTAGAGTATCCAATTACAAAGGGGAGCCTCCGCCGATTCCAAAGCTGCTCTCGCTGCCGCTGCCGAAGATCGAGTAATCAGCCGTATCCACCACCACATCGCCGTTGTTGAGGAGGTCACACAGGGCCAGGATATAGGACTGGGCCATTTGTAGGGTCTCGAACTTGGACAACTTCTGGTCGATGGATGGAGCGGGGACCACTTCTCTCAGGCGATCGAAGGCCTCGTTCAAGCCGTTCATCCGTTTCCTTTCCCGGGCATTGGCCGCTTGACGTCGCCGCTTCTGGACTGTGGGACTGAGATTGGTCTGCTGACTTCCGGGACTGCTTTTTTGGTCATCCGACTCTCTGGACTTATCCTGGCGACGCCTGTCAGTGGGTGGTTCCAGTAGCTCCAGTTCCGCCTGCGATGCGATTTCCACGGAGGAGGCAGAGGAGCAGTTGGTGGTCAGTTGAGCTCCAGCCGAGGCATCCAGGAATTGCCATTCGGGCGATAGGTAGACTGCCTGGGCGTAGTCCTGAGTGGCAGCGGGAACGCCAGCCAGGTTGTAGTTGGGACTGCCCAAGTACTGGGAGCTGCAGTCCTCCTCGGACGCAGAGGAGTAGTAGTAGCTCATGGCAAAAGAACCGCACGACTCTAAAGTTTCGATGCAACTGAGAGCTGAGCGGATCCAAGACGTCGGCACTGAACCCCCGCGGATGCGTTCTACAAATATTTCCACCGCCGCTGACCAAGTTTGTGTAAGCGGCCCGCAAATGACCCCGGGATCGGTAAGGATCCTTGCCGTTATTACCATATCCCAACCGAAGGATCTTCTCGCGTGGAGGGGTTACTTTAACCCCCTGCCACACGCTTAGGGGTTAGAAGTCGCCCTCTGGTACGCGTTCTCTCCTCTCTGTCTTGCGTTAGCGCACGCCTACACTCGCTGTTGTTCTCACTTCATCGGCGGTCCCGCTCTGGCTTACACTGCGCATGCGCCACGCGTCATAGCTTGCCAAATTGGTGCTATCATGCCTGTGATCTCCTTTCCTCCTCTCCTCTTCGCTGCTCTTCTCTTTTATTTTTTTTTTTTTGTAATTTGTGACTTTCACGCTCAACAGCACACGAGTGAGAGGGAGAGGTATACTGTGTTTATACGAAGCCGAAGTCACGAACACATTTTGTGAAATGCACTCGAACAGACTGGGGAAAGTTCATAAAGATATTAAAAAACAAAAGTTGATTATGAATATATCCTAAGCTGTTAAATGTAACATTTTCTAAACTAAAGTTTAATTTAATTTGAGGTGTAAAAGAGTTCACGAAATGTGCCGCATAAACGCGGTAATAGAAGGGCAGAGGCAGCAGCAGGGCTGCGAGGATGAGCTACTGTACTTGGTTTGGGCCATCAATTAACTCGCCGTCCGAGAACTGCATTGTGGCTCGTGTCTAGTGACCATATGTTGCACCGAGCCACCTTCGGTTAGGCCCTAACATATGGTCAGATGAGTAGTCGTTGTCCTGAAAATCCTGCTAAGGTAGAATTCACCGCAGACACACGACATTTGCCGTCTAGCCAGCAGTCGCATAAAACTATTAACTGGCAATGATCACATATCATTACAATTAAATATCAATGAGAAGTAACTCATTAAATATAATGTACTTTAACTTTGCATGATTTAGATGTCCTTTGGGATGTTATCCTACACATTTTGAAGCTATTCTTAGCTAGTTTCTGTACACTAGGAACAATATTAATAACTTGAACAAGGGAGTTTAAAATGAAATGAATTGTAGGTCCATAAAGATAATCAAAAGAAATATTTAAACCTTATATGTACGATATATATTTGTTTGTTATTGAACAAACCTGATTATAAGTTAAAATTGTAAATGGACCTATAAAAACAAAGTCTTTACCACTCATGCCGTGTTTTATTTATTTTTAATCGACATTTTTATAATTCGGTTCTCTTTTTACATTAACTTTAGTCTAAATATAATAATCTTTATGAAGTATGATATCCTTTTTGATTTCAATAAATTTCGTTGGCTTTGTTATCCCCGCTTTTCCCACTTTCATTATTCGCACAGCAAAGGAGTAAAGGAGAACCTGTTTGCGCATGCACCGCCATTGGTCGACAAGCATCCCAGGTCCTTGTTATCCTTACTCCTACTCCCAATCTCTCTCTCTCTCGCTTTGTGGCACTTGTTCGGCTCTCGTTTTGTTTTGTAGAGAAATGCGATACGAGGACGAAAACGGACGACTTCGGGTTTTCAGTCAGAGCAACAGGATTGAATATAACGGGAGGCCAACAAGCGGAGTGTTATCATTTACAGCAAAGAGTTTGTCGCATATAAACATTGTGCATTTTATCAGTGGATTCCGGAGGAGCGTCAGTTTCAGAAGCTTGCCACAAGATTCGTTGAGTGCGAAGGAGCGAAGTAGCCAAGGATTAACTGCAGCAAGTGTATACACTTTCACCACCCCTCGCATGTGTCTGTATTTGGGAGTCGTGGAGCACCTGGTGGATGTGGTGGCCTACTGCATGTGCCGTGTCCTGGAGCTGTCCCTCTTCACTTGCATGATGGTCTGCGGATCCCTAAAGGCCAAGCTGACCCACGGGCCGTCCAATGAGCTGGAGCAATGACCGGTACCCTACTACGAGAGCTGCTAAAGGATGCGGCGGGCAACCCAAAAAAAAAAAGGATGCAGGAGTGTGCGAATTTGCGTTGGTGGTGGTACTGGTATTTGTGTTCGACTAAAACTTAATATAAGCAACATTTTCTAGTAGCAAATAAATTACGGCTTCTACTATATGTGTGTAAACGATTGTCTTTTCTTTTTCTGCTGTTTTTGTTGTCCCGAAATTGAGCCATAATTCAAGATTGCCCACGGCAAGGATTTGCTCTGCCCGACGTTCTGCCCCTTTTGTTGTTGTTTACACAGCTCCCTTTATTTGTTTGTGTTGCGGAGTCGTTTATCGTTCTTATTAGCCAGAAAGAAATGGGGGCGGCGAAAAAAGGGGGTTCCGTGGGCCATTTGCATGATGATAAAGTATCGACTTGGGCTTACACTGTACACACATGGCAATTGTGTGTTATGGCCTTTGTTTCGGCGCCTGCAAATATGCCTCACTTCTGGCCAGACATTTTATTGCCACCATAGACGACACTCCTCCGCATCCTGTTCCTGGTCCTCCGGTATTTATGTAGTTGTTTACAGCCGCCGGCCTGGAGCATAAATTTATTCAAATTGTACGTGCAAATGGGAGGACATAACGTTTATTACAACACACACACACCGCCCGCAGCAGGCACTTTGAATCTGACTTCCGGCATTCACAAGTGAAGTTTTTCATATTTTTGATAGCTCAATAACTAAATCCCACTAAATTTCCGACTCCCCCCCCACTTCCGGGTCATGAAAAAACAAGCCAAGGAACGGCTCAAGCCCAGGATACTCCCACCTACCAAGACGCCTGAGGTAGATCCCGTCTTATCGAAAACTATAGATAATGAATGTGATATCGATATGGCGACCGATGAGCCGATTGTGTACGACTACATGAAATATCCTGCGAAGAAGAAAAACTCCAAGACGGTATGGAAGAATGCAAAGGTACACAAGAGCGTCTCCTTCAAAATGATGGTGGAGCTGGTGACCTACACGGACGACTGGAAGATGAAGATGATAGAGGGCAGGTTGCGTACGGAGGAGGAGCAGGTGCGGATTTAGTAATCATAACAGTAATCATAAGAAATTTACTTTTTCTTATGCATTTATAATCCTTTTTTTGAACATTTTTGTTTACTTTAATATGCTATACCCTATGGTGTTTCTTTTTTTTTCGAGAAACCCATTTTCTAAATGCATTAGAAAGGAAACCTTTCGGTATTATCTATGGTAATTAGCTTAACTTATGCCTCCCCAGCGAAAGTGGTTCCTGAAGCGGCGTAACTTTTAAGGATCTTTGGGAAATTTTGTTCAAATGGTCTAAATTCATGTTACAGTCGAGTCAAAAATTTACCAATTTTTTTTTATGAATAATATATGTAATACGCTTTAATAATAATTTTAAAATGCTTGCAATTTGTCCACTTATTAATTACACTAAAGCGCAAGGCCGCTAGATGGACTCCTCCTCTTGTCCACCCAACCCCAAACACTTAAGCTTGTTATTAACGTTGCAAATGACGAAATCATCAGAGTCCTTGCCCCCGAACGCGGTCGTGCAGATGCCCTCTTTCATGGTCCGCATCATCTGGCCCCACATAGCCTTGGAGCAGTTGTTGTGACCCAGGTACTCAAGCAGATCCACGATGGTGGATATGATGCCGTAGGCACTGAGATCCGAGTAGTTCGTTAGGGATAGCTTCGTCTGCAGTGGCTTGAACACAGCGTGATGGTCGCCCATCTCTATGGCGCTAAAGAGATTGGCTCCGCCGCAAACCCCGGCGCAGATAGTTGCAAGGAAGGTGGCATAGCGATCGCTGGCGAAAAGGCAGTCAAAGTAGGCGGGTTCAGTGACCAGTCGACTGATGCAGTCCTCCACCTCCATTAGCTCCAGCTTCAAGTAGTCCTTGTACTGGCAGTGTATGTCCTGGGCGTCCGCCACCAAGGCTCCGTCGTTCAAAGGCCACTCCCTGGACTTGTTGACCAGCGTGACTCGCTTCCTGCAGGCCTTCACAGCCGACTCAAAGGCGGTTTCCAGATACTTTCGGTTGGCCTGCTGGGTGACCACGCCCAGGGCCTCCACCACGCCCTTTACCGGCGAATACTCCAGCTCCGAGTAGTTGCCCATGTTATTCTGCCCGATCATCTGGATGTCGACGCCGGGGAAGCGACACTTGTATCCGGGAAAGGAGCGCGTCCGCGTTTTGAACACATACAAATCCAGATCGTGGCAGATTTTGAGGGAACTCGCCTTGGCTTTCTGATCGGCACTGATGTCCACATGCACGGCAGCCCTATTCCGGAGCACCGATTTAAAGAACTCATCATCCTCGTTAGCGTTAATCATCTGCACCTCCACGGGCACCCTACTGCTCTGGAGCAGTGAACTGACGAACTTGCCGCCCTGCTGGCCGATGATATTGCTGCCGGAGGCCAGGGTGACCGTATGTATGCCGCCGTATTGGGACTTGGGCAGCACATTGACGGGTTCAATGCGCACTGCGCCCTTCACGTAGGCCGACCTCAGGCTGCCGCTTACCCCCGCCTCTGAATAAAACCGGCAACCGCTGATCCTGGCCACCGGCCGGGCGAATTTTCCACTAAGAAACATTGTTCTGTTCTGGATTTAAGTGGTGAGTCCAAAAGATGAGACTAAAAATGTTAACTAAGCAATATAAGCAGAATGAGACTAATGGCAAAGCCACCTTGTGAAAGATCTACTTCTCAAGATTATTTAGAAAATCCTCTCAGGGCAAGGAGCAGGCGTTTATAGAATTGTTCTGAAATGTAGGCAAGCTCCTTCTTAAGTATTTGCTGAGAGCCAACTATTTGATTCTTTAAACAAACATATTTTATATATATAATATATATATAAATATATATTTTGGCGGGAATATAAAGATATTTTTCTTTACTGACTCCTCCCACCTGGCACTGCTTCTGTCGTATCCGTTTCAGGACTACAGATCGTAGCAGAGTGATTTGTCGGCACATGGACAGCCATCGATGCCATAGGTTCCGATGGGAATCTCTGTCTGCGTCTCCTTGTGCTGCGGTCCCGGCAGTTCCCAGGCCCTCTTTGCAAAGTACTTATCCGGGAGATAGTAAATAGGATACTCGGCCCGCAGACGCTCGTGATCCTCCAACAGGCGCTGGGCCATTTCGGCAGCCGCTCGCCGAGCTTCCAGGCGATACTGTTTCGGCTTAACCATTCGAATGGGCGGCACCAGTTTCACCCTCGCGTTGGGTATATAGGACAATAGCTCCTGGTCTAAGCTCTTCATCTGTTCCGCCTTGATTCTGGCACAATGTGGGCACTTGCACTTGCCACCATGATAGCAGTACCTCTTTCGCCCATCCGCGTCTACCATTAACAGTGGAACGCAGATCGGCGCCGAAATGGGCTGCGCCTCCGTCTGCGTCGCCTGCGACTCCTGGGTGGGATCGGAAAACATTGTGTTGTCCTGGAGGGAATTTTATTAGAGCACCGAGAGGCCGAATACGGATGATTTGGATTACAAACTGAGACTGGAAGTGGGAGAAAAGATCAAAGCTAAAAAGCAGCAAGAAAGGCAAGGCTGGCTAAGGAAACAGAAAATACATGAAATAGTTATTTAACTAGAAGTCGAATAATATCAATCGAGGGAACATCACTCTTAAGTCCTTTACATAAGCAATATATTATGAAAAATATGAAGCCGAATTTCCAGACATTGCTGATTTATTCTATTTTGAAATTCCAATAGATTGCAATTATTTTCTCGGATATCGAATCACATGCCAATGAAGCCGCCTTCCCCGCAGCATCACGAACAAAGTGCTGAGTATGGACCTGCGACTAAGCAGCTTCATAGCCATGTGAGATTCCTCGACCTATTACAATCCCTATCCCTACTCCTAGTTTCATAATCCTGCCTCAGGGTCTGGGCGCCCGAACAATAAATATTCTGGGAGGGATGCTTGTTGCCGCCCCAATGCAGCCTGCAGTTGGGAGAGATCGCGGGAATCCTCGAACATCTCTCCGCGGCCTTCATCCGACGATAGTAGTCCCGAAGCTCTCGATTGCGCACTTCGTCAAAGAACTCTACCATTTTCGGAGTGTCTGGTACAATAGGTGGGTTGATTTTGACCACTGAGCAGGCGTTAACTGGATCGGTTTTGATCACTTTCTTAATCTTCCTCCGTTTCTTCCTGGTGACACGGTGGGCGCTACTATTTTTGGACATCCGCGGATTGCTAATGACCAATGGCAGGACTGGTGTCGCTGGCGGGGTCCTCTTTGCCCCGGAACACTGCGATTCCTCTGAGAATCTTCGGATATACATGTTGTAGCTGTCCAAGGACCCGTTTACGTATAGCCTATACCATTTCACAGGCGTCATAATTCTGCTATAGCCTAATACACAATCTGTTTAAAAACAGTAAATTTTGACAAAAGAATCAATGTGCCCCTAAGAGAATCTTCATTACAGCTACGAGTAGGTAGAGAATCACCTCTCAAAGTGACTTCTCTTGCCAACCAAGCCTCTTTATAAACATTAAAAGGTTCTCTTATCGAAGAGGTATCGGTTTTGGTTTCGCTCTTCAATCAGTTTCGTCTAATCTCGGACAGAGCATGCCCCGCCGAGCCTATGTATATAATGCACTATCATCGCTCGCTATTGTTCAATCTTTATCCGGCAGTCAAGCACTACGGATCTTATAAAAAACAAACTAAATATATAATAAAGACGCAATGTCACTAATCAAGGAAGAGGCGCAATGGCTGCGTGATGAAATTCTGCCAAAGATTCTGAAAGACGGACGCTTGGTGGACAATTACAGTGATGCAAAGGCAGACACCTTTCGGGTGGGAGACATCAAGATCGATGTGATTGGACACGAGGAGGCCTTTATGCTGACAAAGTGCTACAGGACCACCATTGGCTTTGAGTACGACGGCGAGAGATACCAGCGGAAGATGGTTGTTAAGGTACCTAGTATATTTAAAGGGTTTATGGAATTTTATCACAGAAGATACAAAAGTAACTTGCATAAATCATCTTGTGTGCCTAAAGATACACTTATCCGAACTGTTTGCTAAACAAAAACAGAGATACGTACTTCTCGCTAACGGGTTCAATGAATTTTTTACAAATATGGTGAAATAGTTAAGAGAGAGAATATATGCTTGCCAGCTCTCTACATTGGCCACCTTATCAATACTACTTTCCACATGGACTTCTTTAAACCTAGAACAACAATGACCAGTGTTTTTTTTAGGAGAGAAACTCGTTTTGAATCAAATAAAATACATTTCGTATTTGTACTTCTCAGAAAACACCAAATGTGCCACCAAACGTGTACGAGTCTATTCAGTTTGGTCCGCTCTTCAGCAACGAGATCAACTTCTACACGAAAATTCTGCCCGAGATTCAGAAGGTGGCTGGTGGAACGTTTGCAGCTCCTAAGTATTACTACAGCGAGCTGAATGAGTACTCTGCGGTGGCCATTTTGGAGGATTTTGCCGAGCGGGGTTGGCGTGTGACCAAGGATCGAGTGGGTCTGAGTCTGGAGCACGCCATGATTGCGGTGGAGTATCTGGGCAAATTCCATGGCTTCACCTACGCCATGAAGCACAAGAATCCGGAGAAGTTTGACCAGCTTACGAGCCAGCTAAAGGAATCGCGGTACGCCAGCGAGGAGATTCATCACGACTGGAACCTCACCATGCTGACCAGCGTCAAGCGGGCGGTCAAGGCGGTGGCCACCTACCAGCCCCAGATCGATGAGGAGTTCGTGAAGAAGTTCTGCTTTCTGATCTCGGATTATAATGCATATGGAAAACAACGGGTGGCGCCCAGGGAGCCTCTGGCCACTCTCTGCCACGGGGACTATGTGAGGAACAATGTGGCCTACAAGTTTAGGGACGGGCCAGAGGAGATCTTCTCTTCCAAAGTAGTAGATGGACAAATCGTGCGAACATTGTTGGCCATCAACAACAATCCCCCCGAGGAGCCACTGGAAATCATGATGTTCGACTATCAAACTTTGCGGGTGTCCTCGCCAATGATCGATCTGGCCGTCTTCTTGGCCGTATCTCTCTACGCGGACGTCCGATATAGACACTTTGATACCATCTTCGAAAGATACTGCTTTTCACTTTACGGCAGCTATGTAGAGCACACCGAGAACTCTTCGGTTCCAGAGTTTTTGAGGTGAGTAATAGTTGAGCTTGTGAATACATTTCTAGCAAACTGTATTTGTATCTGTATCTTTATCTGCCTTCTTAGCCATGCGGAGCTGCTTAAGGAGTACGTACGGTTCCTGCCCTACAGTTTGTCCATCTCAGCCAGTTTTCTTATGAGTCTGGTCGAACCATTGGACATGTCGCCCGAGGAGATGTTCGCCCTGCAGCGTACGGATGAGGAGATCATCGAGCTAGTGATGAATCAGGGCGGCGATGTGGTGGATCGAGAGGTGGCCCACCAGATTAAGGAGATGCTTGAGCTGAGCCAAAGGTGTGGCGTCGCCATAGACGATGGCATTGATATCGATAAGCTGCCCAAAGTGTAGAATTTCCATAGCAATTGTGTGATTAATTACCTATTTACTAATAAGCTTTAAAATTCAATTAAAATATAGTATGCGAATACTATATTTATTGTATATATATTGTAAATAACAAACACAAGACACAAAACCTGTAGAATTCCAATTTAATTCAGGCGACCTTCAACGTGACGTAATACTGATAAAATAACAAACATAATCGACGAAAATCAGTAACTAAAAACACGTATGTAACTCTCTTATTTATCCGAGCAACCTCGATGAATCTCTTTAGTGTCTCGTCTAATCTCTGAAAGAGCACTACGAGCAAAGCGCACAAAATTCACAATCGCCTCTCGCGACTTTTCATTCATTTGCCGGGAGCAAGCCAGTTTGGTTCGTCAAACAAAAAAAAAAGCTTAACTAAAGTACACGAAATGTCGCAAATCGAGGCGGAGACCCATTGGCTGCGCACTAAGATTCTTACAAAGATTCTGAAAAGTGGGCGCTTGGTGGACAACTACAGCGATGAAAAGGCGAACACCTTCCAGGTGGGAGATATCGAGATCGATGTAATTGGCCATGCGGAGGCCTTTATGCTGACCTTCTGCTACAGGACCACCATTAATTTTGAGTATGAAGGCGAGAAGCTCCAGAGAAAAATGGTCGTTAAGGTACGATAAAAAACAATGATAGTCGCCAAACCGAGATAAAAGATGATGAGCGGAGGTGTGGCAGGCATGGGAATGGGATAATTTCAGCACAATAAGCAAGTCACGGAAGTAAATAAATAAATCGCATGGCACACAGCGTAGAACACTATTAATAATACCTAGAATATGTATGTATATACATGAGAGTCCCGCTAGACTGCGCTTGCGAATAAAAACACGAGCATTGTTATCCATACAAAAGCGCTGATAAGAGAGGCACGTCGTGCCAAGGGGTTCAATGGATTTTCAACAAACATTGTGAAATAGGTAGCGTGAAAAGATAAGTAATGTTTGTTAGATTTCTATGGTAGCTGCCTAATCAAACCTGTTCCAAGTATTATTTCCAGATAAGGTTCCTGGTGGTAATGATTACTAAACAAAAGCTAACAACTCCCACCAATCAAATATTTTAACAGAAAACACCGAATGTACCGCCAGATGTTTATGAAAACATTCAGTTTGGACCGCTCTTCAGCAATGAGATCAACTTCTACACGAAAATTCAGCCAGAGATTCAGAAGGTGGCTGGTGAAACGTTCCCCGCTCCCAAATATTACTACAGCGAGCTGAATGATCACTCTGCGGTTATCATACTGGAGGACTTTGTCGAACGGGACTGGCGGGTGACCAAGGACCGGGTGGGTTTGAGCCTGGAGCACGCCATGATTGCTGTGGAATATCTGGGTAAGTTCCATGGATTCACCTACGCGATGAAGCACAAGAATCCGATGCAGTTTGCCCAGCTTACGAGCGAACTGAAGGAATCACGTTACGAGAGCGATGTGATTCACCCGGAATGGGAGCTTTGCAATAAAACGTGTTATAAACGGGCGACCAAAGCGGTGGAAACATATCAGCCACAAATCGAGGGGGAGTTCGTCAGGCATTTGATATTCCTGATCGCGGATTACAATTTGTACGGCAGGCAGAGAGTGGCGCCTAGGGAGCCACTGGCCACCCTCTGCCACGGGGATTATGTGAGAAACAATGTAGCCTACAAGTACAATGATCAAGAGGAGCGGGAGCCAGCGGAGATAATGATGTTCGACTACCAAACACTCCGTGTCTCCTCGCCCATGATTGATCTTTCTTCCTACCTGGCTATATCCGTTTTTGCTGATGTGCGGTATCCCAACTTTGATGCCATCTTTGAAAGATACTGCTCTTCACTTCATATCAGCTACTTGGAGCATTCGAAGGATACAGAGATTCCAGCCTTCATGAGGTGAGCGATCACTGAAAGGGAACGGAAATATTATTAATATTGTAATGTTTTTAGTCAAGCGGAGCTCTTAAAAGAGTACGTACGCTTTCTGCCGTATGGCATCTTCATTACGGCCACTTTTCTCATGAGCCTGGTAGAGCCCTTGGACATGTCGCAGGATGAGATGTTTACCCTAGAGTTGACGGATGCGGAGGTAATCGATCGCTCCATGAAACAGGGCGGTGAAGTAGTGGATCGGGAGGTGGCACACCAGGTTAAGGAGATGCTGGAGCTGAGCCAAAGATGTGGGGTCGCTATTGACGATGGCATTGATGTGGAGAAATTGCCCAGTCTTCAGTGGCCCTTATGATTTACCTATATTTTCATTTATAAAATGTAAAATTAATAAATACTAATCTCTTATAATTTATTCTGCTCTGTTTATAAATTTATAAAAATCTCTTAGCTTCCAAGATCATACATTCTAAAAATAAGTCTCGCTCTTCGATTTGTTTTTCTTGTATTATGTCGAAAACAATCAAATAATGAAATACTCTTTCGGGTTGAAAACAATATAACAAAACGAAGAGAGCGCTAAGAATGTATTTATTAATGTTCTCTCTTAGCGACAAGCTAACTATCAGCAACAACTTTTGTTTCCGCTCATCGATTAGTTGTTTCTAATCTCGAAAAGAGCGTGACTTTGCTAACTAAGAGTACAAAAAGATCTAACGAATTCGTTGTACTTTCATTGAACTGTTGGAAGCCGACCTGTACGGACACATATAGCCACAATGTCACAAATCGAAGAGGAGATCCAGTGGCTGCGCTCTACGATTCTGCCGAAGATTTTAAAAAGCGGACGCTTGGTGGACAACTACAGCGATGAAAAGGCGGACACCTTTCAGGTGGGAGACATCGAGATCGATGTAATTGGCCATGCGGAGGCATTTATGCTGACCTTCTGCTACCGGACCACCATTAACTTCGAATACGACGGCGAGAAGTTCCAGCGAAAGATGGTCGTTAAGGTAGAGTAACTTCAAAGGTCACAAAAATATTCAGTAAGGAAAGTGAGGGAATGGGAACTTTAAAGTGATTTGCGCACAAACTTAATGAAATAGTTTAAATAGTTTCGAAATACCTATCAATATTGATATGGAACTCCTATCAGTCGTGTTATAGGTCAATACTAACTACGGCAATACGATTTTACAATCGAGTAGATAATTAATAGTTTAATTTTACTTTTTGGACTCCCAAAACTGAGATGTAATGGTTAACTGACATTTTTGATGGCTATTTTACAGAAAACACCGCAGGTCCCACCGCCCATTTATGAATCCGTTCAGTTCGGGCCGCTCTTCAGCAATGAGATTGAGTTCTACACTGAAATTTTGCCAGAGATCCAAAGGTTGGCTGGAGGTAAATTCGCCGCTCCCAAGTATTACTACAGTGAACTGAATCAGTATTCGGCGGTGGTCATCCTGGAGAATTTCGCCGAGCAGGGCTGGCGGGTGACCAAGGATCGGGTGGGTCTGAGCCTGGAACACGTTCTAATCGCTGTGACTTACCTGGGCAAGTTCCATGGCTTCGCCTACGCCTTGAAGAATAAGTATCCGGAGCGCTTCGCCCAGCTGAATAACGGTCTCAAGGAATCACGCTATGCCAGCGATGTGTTACATCCGGATTTGCTGTTGACCGCTGAGACGGCTATGAAGCGGGCAGCCAAGGCGGTGGCCACGTATCAGCCCCAAATTGATGAGGAATTCGTGAAGAAGTTCATCTTTCTGATCTCGGATACCGCGAAGTATGGTCGGCAACGGGTGGCGCCCAGGGAACCACTGGCCACCCTCTGCCACGGAGATTATGTCAGGAACAATGTGGCGTACAAGTACAATGGTGCAGAGGAGCCGCATGAGATCATGATGTTCGACTACCAGACGCTGCGTGTTTCCTCGCCCATGATCGATCTCTCAGTCTTCCTGGCTATATCCGTTTATGCTGATGTGCGGTATTCTAACTTTGATGTCATCTTCGATGAGTATTGCTCGGCTTTGTACGACAGTTATAGGAAGAACGCCAATGAAGAGGTTCCCGCGTACATGAGGTTAGTCTGGAAATAACTATGTATGTAAATATATCACATTTATATATGTATAATTTCCATTATCGTACAGTCGGGAGGAGCTGCTGAAGGAGTACGTGCGCTTCCTTCCGTACAGCGTCTCAATCACGGGCTTCTTCCTCATGACCCTCGTGGACCCCTTGGACATATCGCCGCAGGAGATGTTCGCCATGCAGCGTACGAATGAGGAGATCATCGAGCTAGTGATGAATCAGGGCGGCGAAGTGGTAGATCGGGAGGTGGCCCACCAAGTTAAGGAAATGGTGGAGCTCAGCCAGTTGTGCGGAGTTTCCATAGACGATGGCATTGATGTGGACAAGTTGGCCAAGGCGTAAAATGTTGATAATAAATAAAACTGTATTTCGTTACTTTGGTGACGACAATGACAAAAAATCGATTGTAATCATTACCGCCCACTTTAAATTGGCAGGTAGGAAGCCGTTGATAGCCAGACCCCTTCAGATTAAGGCGATTTCGGGTGTTAAATCTTATCAATTGGACTATTTTTGAAATTTGTTTAGCAACAGCTGATTGCACTAGGACTGCCAACCTGTGTGAATTCTGAGCCACACATGTGAGACCGTCACCAAACCAGTGTTGTAAAATGCTCGAGCACAATATATAAATAAAACCCGAAAATGGTTCAACCTTCCCGGCAACAAATCCTGCGCTTGTACAAACATTTAATTCGGTACGGAAACCACCTAAAGCTGACCGACAAGAACTACTTTCTGGGTCGGGTACGCCACGAGTTTCGGGACAACCGGGCCCTCACAAATCCGGTGGAAGTAGAGTTTAGTTTTAAGGTAAATATTACCTTCCTATTTCATAACACCTGCAAAATTTGTCTATAATTTCTTATATTTAGCGAGGAGAAACCCTGCTGAAGAAGGGACGCATTCTGTAGGCATGCTGCGGGGTCTGGTACGCCTCCTGGCGCTTCCTTCGCCCGCTGCGCGCTTGAAATCCACTGCCAATCTAGACTACTCCCGCTATCCGACTCTAAAGGAATCCGAGATCGAGGAGACCTTTACGCGGGGCAGTGGTCCCGGTGGCCAGGCGGTGAACAAGACATCCAACTGCGTGTTCCTGCGCCATCTGCCCACCAACATTACCATCAAGTGTCACACCCATCGACTGGCCTCCAAAAATCGCGTGGAGGCCAGGAAGCTGCTACTGGAGAAGCTGGATGTCCATATAAATGGAGAGCATTCAATAGCGGCGCAGATTAAGGCTCAGGAGCAAAGGAAATCCACGGAGCGGCGTCGTAGACAAGGCAAATTGCAGGAGATGAAGAAAAGCTGGCAGGAAAGGGAGCACCCAGATGGAGTAACCAAATCCAACAATAAATAGAAAATAAACTACATTTTTTATAACATTACTCATTACTTATTACCAGCTGGAAAAATTGCCAAAGCCACCGTCCAGCTTCTTTTTCTTGGCGGCTTGTCCAGCGAGAAGTGTAGTCTCCGGTTTCTTGGCCACCGCTTGAAGTTTCAGGTACTTGCCCACACCTTCTCTGTACACTTTCAGGGGCTCCTTCATTCGCTTCTGTTGCTCCTCCTTTTTCACCGTCGCCTCCTTGCTGGCCGCCTCCTCGTCGCGCTCCTTGGCCAGCTGTTCAACGGCCTCGGCAAAGGGATTTACAAAGACCTGGGAGTTCTCTATGATTATGTCCTCAATTGGCCTGTCCTTGTTGTCCACCTCGATGTTCTCCATCTTCTGCAGGGTTTCAAGACCGCCAACAAGCTTGCCGAAGATTGTGTGCTTGCCATCGAGATGTTTGCAGGAGCGGTAAGTGATGAAGCTACGAGGATACACAAAGGGATTATACTTGGAGTACTTTAATGAGTAGCACAGGACTTACAACTGAGAGCCATTGGTGTTGGGTCCCGAATTGGCCATTGAGAGAACGCCGCGGCCCGTGTGCGTGAGATTGGGCTTGAACTCGTCCTCGAACTTCTTGCCCCAAATTGATTCACCGCCAGAACCGCTGCCCGTAGGATCGCCACCTTGTACCTGGTACCAGAACCTTAATTAATCGATTGCACAATTCCCTCCGAGTCCCTTGTATACTTACAATAAAATTCCTGATGGATCGGTGGAACATTACGTTGTTGTAGTAACCATTGGCGCAGTGCTTGATAAAGTTGTCGCAGGCTCGTGGCGTTTGGTCGCAGTAGAGCTCCAGATTCAGGGGCCCGAAATTCGTGTTTAGCCGAACGTAACCCTTCTTCTTAACCCGCTCATACTTGACCAAATCGTCGTCTATTATGGCTGCCTCTATTTGGGACACGGGCACCATGGCCGTGGAGGTAAAACTGGCGGCCACCGCTCCTGTGGAATAGTGAGCGGCATTAAACTTGTCCGCTGTCCGCTTGGACGTGGATGGCTCCTCCTCTGCCGGCTGGTAATCCTTCTGCAGCTGGGCCAGTGTCTCCTTGGTCTCCAGATTCATCGTCTTGATGCGCGTACTAGCCGGATCCTTTCGCTCCAACTGTTCCTCCTCCGTGAGCACTCTAAGGTTCTTCTTAATGTGATGAAACGTGGAGATGTCGTACTTCTCCAGCTTCTGGGGATCCTGTATGGTAATGATGTCCTTGCGCTGGAAGGGCGTGTCGTCCACAAGATCCTTCCAGTTCTTGGTCTTTATATTGAGCTGATCGATGGCCTCCCAACAGTATACATTGCCCGTGGTGGCCACCGCCACAATGTGTGAGTTTTTGCTGAATGGCTTGAACAGAGCCGGGCAGTGGTACTCATCGTTGGCATTCCTATAGAAGTTCAGCTTCACCAGGGACTTGGAGTCCATCTTCTGCCCGGTGATGGGGTTGATCTTGAAGGTCTTTAGGAAGTTCAGGATGGCCTCGTACTCAAAGACGTTGCCCTGCAGATCGCAGTAGGGCATCTCGAACGGCGCCATGGTGATGCAGCAGTGCTCGAAGGGCAGTCGCTTGAACTTGACATGGTTGTTCTCGGCGGACTCGGTTTTTTTCCCTCCATAAAACTCGCTCCACTCGGTGTACGTGAGGTACCTGTAAGAGGCGGGTATTTACAATAGACTGTGGTGTTTTTGGGGGCTTTGGAGGCTTGCATTTTATCCTTTTGGTGCTGTCGTTTACCCATCTTGACTGTTTTTGATTAAACTTAAGCGAATTTAGCAAATTACAAGGAGATCTCAAAATTTGTTTACAAAAATCGCTGCCGGAACTGCCAACTTAAGTGCAAGTCATCGATGGCTCACGCACACTAGCAAACAAAATGTTACATTCTCTTAAGCACTCCAAATATCAAAACAGAAAATACTCTACCATTTTAGTTAATTTATTTATGTTTCTTAGTGTGTATTACAATACAATAGTACAATAATAAATCTTAGGTCTCAAAAAGTTTGCTTACTTGTAATAATGAAGTTGTGTTACAACATCCACTGCTGTTCATTCATTGCAATTTTATGTATAACCCTTTCAAAGTGATCAAGAGCACCAGATTAAAGCTGGAGGATTAATAATTTATTCAACGATTATAAGCGACATCAGAGAAATCAATATATGTACAAGTTCAATTCAAATTGCAAAATTGCACACCACACAAAATAATACCAAACCTAATACAAGAACCAGACCTTGTTGCACAGTGCTATCGAACCACACGAACAGCTGGTTTTCAGGGCGGTGCATCCCTGGTTCGGGAGGTTCAGTAAAATCAAACAACAAAGGCGAACGACGAATTTTCCAACGTATAATATACGACGATAAAAATAGGCAGCACGGTTGACCTTGGGCGCGATGTCTAGCCCACACATTAACTACCGTTCGCTGGACGAGGAGATGGCCAGTTCCTTCCAGCAGCAGCGACGACCGCCCGCCACAGTCACCACAACAACAGAAAAAGCGAAAGACGCAAAAACGCAGGCAGCTGCTGCGCATTTAGACCCCCTCGACGACCATGGGATGGAGCACGCGCTGGAGGAGCCCGACACGGAACACGAGGGCGAGGACACGCCCCGGAACAGTGGCGTCATGATACACATGGTCCCGGAGACGGGAAGGGCGCGATGGAATCACATCGAAGACCTTGACTCGTTCTTCTCGCGAATGTACCAATACCAGCAGAAGCATGGCTTCCAAGTGATCGTGCTGGACGAGGTGCTACAGGTGCTGGAGTTCGGCTTTGTCGTCTGGCTGCTGGTCTTTGTGACGCACTTCGTCAACTACGACCAGCTCTTCGGAAATATCCCCAATTTGGGGATGAAGACCACGCTCTCAGACGTCATCTATCCGACGTCGGAATGGGGCAACCGTGTGGGATTTTTCACCTACCTGATTGTGTTCATTGCCGTCATTTACCTGGGCATCCGCCTGCTAAAGATGGTCTACCACATCACCCAGTTTGCGGACATTCGGCGGTTCTACAACTCGGCGCTGCACATCGAGGACGCCGAGCTGGACAACTTTACGTGGCACGAGGTACAGCAACGCATCCGACGCGTTCAGGCCGAGCAGCATATGTGCATCGACAAGGAGTCACTCACCGAGCTGGACATCTACCATCGGGTCCTGCGCTTCAAGAACTACCTGGTGGCACTCATGAACAAACAGCTGCTGCCTGTGAGATTCCACCTGCCACTCATCGGTGAGGTGGTCTCCCTCAGCCGTGGAATGCTGTTCAACATTGACTTCATCCTGTTCCGCGGACCAGGATCGCCCTTCCAGAACAACTGGCAGCTAAGAGATGAGTTTGCGGTGCGGAGCAATCAAACGGAGCTGGCCCAGCGCCTGTCCAAGCTAATCCTGGGCGTAGCGTTACTTAACCTGCTGCTGGCGCCCGTCATCTTCGTGTGGCAGCTCATCTACTTCAGCTTCTCGTATGCGAATATCCTGTGCAAGGAGCCAGGCGCTCTGGGACTCCGCACGTGGTCGAACTACGGACGCCTATACTTGCGTCACTTCAACGAGCTGGACCACGAACTGGACGCCCGGTTGAATCGGGCCTACGAGTACGCTGACCGTTACCTCAACTCCTTCTCGTCGCCGCTGCTCGCTGTGATAGCCAGGAATCTGCTCTTCATCAGCGGCGGCCTGCTGCTGCTCCTGCTGGTGCTGACCATGTACTCTGTGCATGTCGCGGAGGTGGAGCATGTGGTCACAATCATGGCTGTGCTGACCGCAGTGGGCGTAATTGCCAGGACTCTCGTACCCGACGAAAACCTCATTTGGTGCCCCGAACAGCTAATGACCGCCATCTTAGCGCACGTCCACTACCTGCCATCCGAGTGGCGACAGAAGGCGCACACGGCTAACGTCCGCCAGGAGTTTAGCCACTTCTTCCAATTCAAGGCCGGCTACCTGCTTAGCGAGGTCTTCAGCCCGTTTGTCACGCCCTTCGTCTTGATCTTTGTGTTCCGGCCGAAGGCCATGGAACTGGTCCGCTTCTTCCGCACCTTCACCGTCTCTGTGCGCGGCGTGGGCAACGTCTGTTCCTTCGCCCAGATGGATGTGCGCAAGCACGGCAACCCCGATTGGCAGCTGGCCAGCGAGCTGGATGAGATGAACCGTCCAGCAACCCAACAGCCACACCAGCAACATCAGCAAGATCCGCAGCAGCGGAGCTTGGCTGGCGGCAAGACGGAGATGTCGCTTCTGCGCTTCACGCTCAACAATCCAGAGTGGCAGATGCCCAAGGAGGCCAAGCAGTTCCTGCGCGGCGTCCGCGAGCACGCCGTGGGTGAGTTGGTCCAGGCCAAAACGTCGACGGTGCAGGAGAACCCGCTGACCCACAGCCTCGTCTCATTCGGCACAATCGGCGAGGAGTACAGCTCCCTGGCCAACTCGGTGCTGGCCGCCCAACTGACGCCGCACCAGCTAGAGATCTCGCAGTCCCTCCGCCCAGGCTTGGGATCGGGACTAGGTCGTGGCCCAACCTCGGGAGGATTCCCAGTGGCCGGCAGTGATTTCCGCCAGATGCTGCAACAGAATCTGTCCGCCAGCATGGGCCCGACGGACAGCATGCGACACTTGGGCCTCAGCCGCGCCGAAGGTCGCTTAGAGGGTCCCGGGGAGACTCTGCTCTACGGGCTCTGCGGCATGGAGCCGCGCGTGGGCCGGACTCCTCTGAACGTGGGCGTGGCCGACATGTGCCTGAGTGCCCTTTACCTGCACGAGCTGAGCCAGCAGAGACGACAGGCGCGCCAGTCGCGCATCGACGAGACGGAGGGCGAACGCCCGGGGCCGAGCAATTGGCCACCAAGGCCACCACCGGCTGGTCCGTCATCCGGCTCCCGCCATACCGTGATTACCTCAAAGGCTGCCGAGAGCACGCCGCTGCTGGGTAGCATCCGCTCCTAGCAGCGGCCCGAGTGGATCTAACCACTTGTAGAGCTAAGGACCACCCCCCATTCTGCTATTAGTGATTAGCCTCTAATTAAGTTTTAAAGTGTGAACGAGCGAACGACGTCGTCTAGTGCGTAACTAAACTAATGTCGAACTAAGCTAAACTAAACGAGAAGCAATAAACATAACTGCATTATCAATAAGCTCGAGTTTTTCTTTATATTATATTAATACTTTGTACGATATCTGGACTTAAAAACCGATGGATAATGGCTTATATATGATAGGGCTAAAAAGGAAGCTTGTCAAAGTCCATTAAATACAAAGATCTTTTTCTAAATCAAGGAGAGGGTTAAGGTAAGCTCTTTCGCTTTTCTTTTAAATGTATTTATTGCGGGAAAACATACCGTGGGAAATAAAGTTTAAGAAAAGCCAAGTAATATTTCTAAGCAGGCACCAGTGATAACCCTCCCCTTTGCCATGATAACATACCTAAAAACCCATTGCCTTTTATCCAGATCTCACTCCTCTCCGGCTTGGGGGAATCCTGCGCCTTGACATCTCCAGGGGCTCTGATGGATGGCCCCCATTTGCAGGCATTGTTGGCACACCACATCCACCAGCTGCTGGCTGGAGCCGAGATCCAGATGCGGCCAGTGAGAGACGCATCCAGCTGTGCTGCAGCGCCTCGTGTGTCACTTGCCACACACGAACGCCATTTGGCGATTGGTGTTGATGGCATATGCAGCGAGCAGAGAGCGGACACCGGAGAACTCAGCTCAGAGGGGATGAAGTGTATGGTGGCCAAGTGCGTGCCTATGAATCTCCCCAGGTCGGCCGACCAGACACCGATACACAGATGCAGATACCGCCAATCCCCGCCAGCTGCGGCAGCGGCAATAGTTGTGGCAACATTTATGAATTATGTGCGTGCTGCATGGAGCTGGAGCTGTAGCTATAGTTGGAATCTCTCTGGCTGGATCGCTGGAGAGTCTTTTGGATCACGTTGTCTCATTTTTCCGCTGCACGCCAATTTTGGGGGGAGCATTGGCCAACATTACACGAATGTACGAACGGCAAGCCGGCCACTTGCCCGTTTTGGATCCATCCTCCGTCTCAGACTCTGAATCCGAGTCGAGGTCTGATGGAGGATGGCGGATGGAGATGCAGTTGCAGTTGCATGTAGTACTAATTGTAGAGCTTGTGTTATCCGATCCTGCACAGAGAAAAATAAGCATCAAATTATAATAATTAGAATAAATAACAATCTAGGGTTCTCCAGAAATCACTAGGAGTTTTAAAAGCAATTTCTTTTTTTAAATCTAACAAAACTAGATTGCAAAGAAAGTTTTTAAGTGATGCTTTTAATAAAATAATACTTTAAATTCTTAACAAATTATTCCCCCAGCAAAGTATTTAGTTTAACAACAAACTTGTCTTCCAAGAGTTCTTGTAAAATAAAGTTCCTCAATTAGCATGCCTCAAGTTCTGATTAAGAAGTTTAAAAACATAATTTTCTTGCACACAAATAAAGTTGTATTCCATATTTTTCCTTTCGTGTAAATAATATGGAGTGGAGTGAGGCGACGCGTCGCTTATGGCTCAAATGGAAACATTTCGCGAGCCTTGTCAAACAATCGAATTTAATTTATGATTTCCTGCGCCAATCGAGTAATGACACTGCATGTGGTAGACCTCGCCGGACCCCAAAACTCTGGATATCTCGTGATCACTCGATACGCAATTTGGTCACAGCAGGGCCCAAAAAATCGTTGCTTTGGCTGCGAATTGGAAAGGCCCAGAGAGGTAATGGGAATGGGAATGGGAATGGATTGGATTGGAATGGACATGGACGTGAACGTGGACGGGAGCCACTTGCATATGCGGCTGTCTGGGATTCTGATGGCTGTGGACCACCGCGTCGCGCGATCGTGGCGGCAGCAGCAGAACCAGTTCAAGATCAGGCGTCACTTTGCGACTCTGAGTGCCGCTGACAGTTGGATAAGGTTCGAGTCGCAAGACTCTGTTCCCTCGGACTCCAGATTCGCGGTTAGCAGCTGCCATTCCGCAATTAGAGCCCCGGCCTGGTCGCAGTACCAGCACGTCGTCGGCCGCTATCAAACGTGTCTCTATGTCTCCGGCAGCGACTAATGATGATGGTCCCTGTCCCGGTCCCGATCCCCAAACCAAAAAACCACCACTTGATCCGCGCCGAGTGTGAAGCATCAGCGTCGTCGCCTTTGATTGACAACTGATCAGCGTTTTGGAGCAGCGTTTCCCACTTTTGGAGCCAGCACGTTCTCCACCTGATAACTTATCGATTTTTTTCATAATTAAAAAACCGGCTCCGCTTGGCTCCTTACAAATAGATGAGTCCCTGGTTAAGATTGACCAGATGTGAGGTTCAAATAGTTTAGTCGTCCCAACCAAGCTCTCTCTCCTCTCTCTCTCTGGTTCGGCGGGATTTGCATTGCAAATTAGACGAGTCGCAGCTTCATTTGCTCCTTTCGGGCCGTCGTCTTGTAATCGAGCTGCGATTCAATAAAACATTTAAACATTAAACTGCTTTTATGCAAATTGTCGGCATGCGCTTAATTTTCGATCAGCAACGGTGTCTGGTTTTGGCCTTGCATCCGCTTGAATTATCTATCCATTGCATGCCTGCAACACCTTACGATCCATGCCGATCCGCGATACCAATCCCCGCCCTCCTCCAATCCCGGAGATGATAGCATCTAGAGTGGATCCTGTACATACAGTCTGTGCGTCGCTCCTCCATCTAATGGCGGTGGCTAAAATGCTAATCAATAGCCTTATCGCTATTAATCTCGGCTTCGATTTACCTTCTGCCCGGATCTCACTCTGCCAGCTACTTGTTTTTCGAGATGGGATCAGGAGGTGGGTTCGACTGCAGCCGGGGGTTCGGCTTTCGGGGCCTAGGGGAAAGGGTACTGATTGGTACTGGACCATCCATTAAACATCCAATTGCTGTTGCCTGTTTGTAAACGTTTGTTGGCTTAAATTGTAGATCATTACGTTAATTAACATTGAGCATACGCCGTGTGGGCCACAGAGAAGGGTGAACGGGCAGTCAGGTCCCCGCTACAACTTGCCCTTCATTAAAGAACATTGTAAGGTGGCCTTGAAAGGGGGTTTTAATTACCATAAGTTAATTAAAGTTGATCAGAAGGGATCAAACATTGTACAGACTCTAAAATCGTAAGTAAGAAGTAAGTTCTTGTGCATTTTTCATGCCATATTTATCTGTGTTCGAAGTTCCCCTTGATATTTATTACTCTATTTTTTACTACCTTTTTTTGCTGATAAATTCTATACAAAATGTAAGATTAGCTCCTTATGACTCACCGTTAAAGGCCACTCCCAGCTATTCCGCCTTCACTTTTCCATCCCATTACAAGATGATCAAGGAAATGGCATTCTTTGGACTCATTAATTTGGCATAAGCCCTCCAGCTGCAGGTCACATGGCTGCCTGGGGGGGATGAGAAGGAGGAGCAGGAGGAACGGAAGGAGGCCAAGTCATTGGCATATTTATGAGCCAGCCGCTCCCCATAGACGCACAGGCAGCACAGGCATCATCGGAGCATCGAACATGAGCCTGCCGGGCGGCAACGGCATCGCGCAGTCCCAACCAAGACCCTCTTCCCAATCTCTCTCTCCCAATCGCCCAATCCACCGATCTTCCACCCAACTCCCATTTGGCCGGCTTTGGCTTGGATTGGCTTCAGCTGGGCTCCTCCATTGGCGCGTGGGCTGGGTTTGCCGCGACGCTGGGATGCTGGGATGCTGTCGCCCGAAGTGGATTTTCTGTTCAACAAGTAGTTTATGATGTTTTTGTCAATTCATGGCAAAATTAATGACGCTGCAGAAAAGCACACGCACATGGAATCTGTTGCAGAGAGAGAAATTAGGCAGCCTATTTGAAATTTAAGTAATTTATGGGTACTTTTAATGGTATTTATTTAATTTATTTAAGTTTATTTCAGAAGGCTGATTCAGATCTTCAGTTTTCATTTTATATTTAATTTGTATGAATTAAATATTTATCCAAAGCTAACATATAGATATTTTTAGCTGTAGAAAATTAAATTAATTTCCAAAATTAAATTTGTAACTTTGATTTTAATCAATTGCCGTAATTTCTCGCTCTGTTTACGTTTCTCTCCGTGGCAAGGCGTTAAAAATTGTTACCCATAAACTTAAAGAACTGCAAAGGAGTTGGCTGCTCGCCAACTCCCCCTGCGGGACCGCATCCACCAGGTGCTCGGCTCGGCTCGTCTCGGAGCTGAATCTGCATTCAGAAATGCCATTAGTCACATTTGTGGGCCACAGTCGCAGGCGCTTGTAGCCACGACGACTTGTAATTTTCTCCTCATCCGCGCCGGAACCCGTTTGCATAATGCCGATAGGGGTTCGGGTTCTGGCTGGAGGATGGGGAATGGGTATGGGTATGGGGATTGTGGAATGGGGCTTTTTGGCCCGTCCTGCACAAATATTTCTATTGCCGTTAATGGCGTTAATAATTTTAGCGGTCCAGCCGCTGGTGTGGATGGTGGCTAGAGGATTAGCCCGCGTCTGTCATGTTCCGGGATGACGTTACATGGCCCCAACTGACAGCCGGCAGCCGCAGCAGCGAAATATGAATAAGCAGCTCGCAGCCAGAACCCAACTTTGGGCGGTGGCTAATGCGAAGTTAATTGGAAAATGCCAGCCCAGAATCAGAGAGCCTGGCCAGAGTGGGCCGACTCAGTGCGCGCCGCTTCAGGATTAGTCGGAGCAGCAAATGGCGTATCCGATTTCAAGCTGCCCGCTGGTAGCCACCGCCTGTCACTCGGCAGCAGCAACGCCACCAACTGCACCAAGATAACTCCCGATTCCGATTTCGATTCCGATTCCGAGCACTTGTTCAACATGCCGCAGCAGGAGCAGCCCGAGCAGCTAGAGGCGATAATGCAGCAGCGGTAATGGGAGAAGTCCCAGATGCCACCGCTGCCACAGGCGGGAGCAGCGGCCAAGTTGACGACATGCAATGCATCCGATTTCAAGGAAAATGCTTAAGATACTTCCACGTTGTGCAGGTGCGAATTCCATAAAAGTATCTAAGCTGGCAAAGTTTCAGTTTCAATTAAAAAAGAAAATTGTCACCAAAGATTCACGCTTATCAAATTAATAAAAAAAATATGAATATAGATATAATATATTATATATGATATATAATATTCTCTTATTATTCAAGAAAGCGAGACAATACTCTTCACAAATATATTGGCATTATTAATGATCATGCAATTTATTGATACCTAAGGCAGGATCTAAGGAATATTATTGAATTCTCAAAATAATATTAAAGAATACAAAGAATGTACAAATTATAAACAAAAAATCATGTAAATCGGCACAGAATATATTGAATTATGTTTATTAATATATTTATAATGTATTTAAAGAAAATACTTTGTTTTGTATTAATAATATGTTTATTACTAATATATGTAAGCAAAAAAAATATGTACGAAATATCAACTATTAATTATTTATAAGGAAACTGCACAAATTTAACTTGTACTTGTATATATTTATCAAGAATTGAATTTTCTAACGTTTTAACACTAATTAAAAACATTTCACTGGGAAAAAACATAAAATAATATTTTATTAATGAAAACGTTTATATTTTAAGCATTGAATTTAGTTTTGAGGGTTTTTAAATAGCAATACATATATATTTAAGAATTTAAATTGTATTTTAAGTGTTTACCAAGCCATTAAGTCACATAAAACATATTGGAATTTATGTTTTAAGCTCCTGGAAGCAATTCTACTTATTATATGTATGCTGATCTCACCGAATTAATCTGAACAATCGCCACCTGCGACTCGGGCGATTTGTGTCACTTTCAAGATTGGCGCTTGGTTGCTCAATTTATAAGTTTGCTGCTCGGCGATATGTTCGCCATTTTGGAAAGATGTGTGTGCGTTTTTAAGGCCGGCTAATGAACACGCCTACTGCCAGCCACCTGTCCCCGGTGCACAGGTGAGCGTGTGTGAATGCGGTTGTGTGTGCTGGTGCTTAGTGCTAGTGCAAGTGCGAGTGCGAGTGCGTGAGCTATGGTAGTTGTGATTTGCAATTATAAAAAAACACGCATACGCCGCATAGGCCAAAGTCGAGCAGCAGCCATTGCAGCCAAACGGAGTGTGTCTCGTTTTTTGTTTTTATGGGTATTTGTGAGTGAGTGGCTCGAATCACTTGCCTTTAAATTGAGAGAGCGAGAAACGCTGACAAATTCGGCAGGCAAACCCCCCACGAAAAAAAAAGAGCTCTAAGCTCACTGCAAAAACACAATTTATTTGCGAATAAAATATGCAGCGTGTAAACTCCAATTAGACGCTAATTTCAGCCATAAAATGCAAATGTGCGTGCAGGAGTTGCAGTAGAAATATATTTTTGTTTCTCTCTTTTTATTTTGTTTATTTTTGTGAGCCACATTCACTAGCGGGGCCGGGGCCTAAGGCTAAGCTCGCGCCACTGGAGGCAAAGTGAATGGAATTGCAATTAATAAATGGCCGCTAGCCGCACCTGACCATGCCCACTAAACCGATCAATAAACAATGAGACACAATGTGGCATTAGTGCATAAATCCTGTGCGTGCACCACACACACACACCGATACACACACACAAAGACAACCCGCAGGGATTGCGTGCCACCTCAAAAAGAAATAAAATAACAAGCGAAATAGAGGATATCGCCCACGTCTCGAACTGCAACGATAATTGCCAATTATGCGACGAATCAAAGCGACCAAATTTGGCAGGGAAAAAGTCAAAATAAAGCCAAGTTTTTATTACAATTTTCCAGCCTGTGGGTACTCGATCGAGACTCCTGTTGCTCTCTGCTTTATTTTGGTTTTTTGTTGTTGTAATGAAGTCATTATAAAATATTGCCCCAGCTCGCCTGGCATTGGCCATAAATTCTCATTCGTGCGCGTTTCCCAAACTCCAAACTCAGCCTCTCAACCTGTCACGACAGCTGTGCGCCGTCTAATCTAATCCCATTGAGTTTTTCTCTTTATTTTTTCCTACGGTTTTCCTTTTGCCCAAGTTTTCCAAGTTTTCCTCGTTTTTTGGGCCGACATTATGGATGCAGGCCGCTCATTAAGCTGACGCTGGGCAGCCCATAAATCCAAATACGAAACCGATTGCAATTCCGCCCACCCGGGTCCACCTTGAAGTCCATGAGACCATGCATAGCCCAAATCTAAATCCCAATCCCAATTCACGTTCGTTGGGTGACTGATCGCAGTAGCTGACACGGCATCGCCATCGCCACCGTCGATCTGTGGGATCATGGAGCTTTATGGCTCCACTTGACTGCAACTGACACACACTTTGTTCAGCTGTCGCCCGGGCGGTCTCGGCGGTTACCCAGAGTGCCCAGAGTCCAGTGTCCAGTGTCCAGCTCCTGCTCCAAGTCCCAGTGCCCCGGACATGAGCTGGCATTTCAATTGGGCGGCTGGGGCCACTCCCAAGGGCTTAATTTGGTTCCATAGAGCCGACATGCACCCAATTTTAATCAGCCAAGCCGGAGTTTATTAAATTGATTAATGATTGCGAACACAAAACGAGGCTATAAATCCTTCAAAACCGATGAAAAGTTAAGCAATAAATAAATATTAGATGAGGTTTGTTGACCCTAGAGTATATGAATATCAAATTATACGGCAATATAATAAAGAATGTAAATCTAATTATAGATGGATTGTTAAGAAAATAAATATAACTCCGATTTATTCATTAAAAAAGACGTATAATAAGAAATTAAGTATTAATTTTATATCATATTATATTATAATAACAAAAATATGCGAATAGAGCTTCGAAAAGATTCCAAGCTATTTTTTTCTGAAGGGAAATGAACGGAATATGAAATTTTATATACTTAATTGTTTGATCTATAAAAAAATGTTGAATTTAATAACACAATTTGAAAGTTAAAAAGTGCCAAAGTTTATTTAACATCAATTAAAGCAAACAGCTAACCTTTTTTAGTATTAAAAAGTGTCATAAACATGTATTTCTGTTCAATAAAAACAACCTAATATCCTCTCTCCATGACTCAACTGTTTTTCGCCAAAACAGCCAATCAGCTAGGAAAATAATTGTCGATCAGCTCTTTATCAGTGCTGGCTGATAAATGACGTGGGTGTGTTGTGATTCCCATAGACATCCAAGATTCCTTTACCTCCCTCCTCCTCCTCTACAATACATTCAATGAAGTTTCAAAAGCAATGGATTTCCCATTGATTTGGCTTGCAATCGCAGTACAAAAATCACACGCAAATGAGCTGCGTTGATTGATAAAAAAAAGAAGTCAAGGCAATCATTATATTGTCACTATTCCGAGTCAGCATTCCGAGTGCCAACAGTGCGTATGCGCAATGTGCCTTAAGAGAAATGCTAGAGCTAACAATTATGACTCACATTTTGAGATTTGAGATGCCAATTGATGTCCAAGGCTGCTAAAGCTAAGTGAAATCCGCACTCAGGCTGGCCCATTAACCATCCAGCCATTACCACCAACAGATCAAAGTCAATCCTCCTGCTGATCAGTAAAAAACTCACGTAGCTCATGAGCAGCTTTTTTGTATAGATCGATCTGGACGGGATGAGGGGGCGCAGCAGCAGCAGCAGCTGGTTTTCCAGCCTATGGGCGGTACTTACTGCTCTCGCTCAAGCACACACACAGGGAAAGGCACTCGAGACCGATATAGCTGTACGATGCACGAGATATATATATAGAAGGCACTTTTTGCGCGCCTCAAAAATTGTTATTGCACATTTAAAGGCGTCATTATTAGCGCTACATGGAGGCACTAACAATTGTCCATGCATTTCCAATGCAGCCGCACAGTCCACGCACTAATTGGACCCAGTTGGAGGCGGAAGGAGTCCGGAGGAGTGGATTGAAACGGAACAGTACTGATCTCGCATAGCAATTGCTTTGCACTCGCACTCTCCTTCTGTCTAGCATTTTTTTTTTTTCGGCTGCTCTTAGTGGGTTATCACATAAATTGTGCTCCCAAATCTTGATCTGCAAATCATTTTCGACAACTTTACGGCCCCGAGGCGGTGGTAGTACCGGAGGAGCTGGAGCTGGAGCGGAGTCTATATGCATATGTATGATCGTAACTTGGGTCCGCTATCTGTCGCTGCAATCTCGATCAGAGTGCGCATGCCACGATCCACGATTCGCGATCGCCGGCAACAATATTTTCTTGTGACTGCGTTTAGTCGCCTTTTTTTTTGTATATAATATTTTTTGGTTCAGCATTTCCTGCGCTACTCTTAACCCATTTCATTCGAGAACTTAAAGTTTGGATAGTGTTATTACTCACGACTTATTAATCATTAAAGTAGAGGAAATAAAATCTTTTGAAATGGCACGTTGCACACATTATTCCTGGAAATATGGGGTTAGTTTTATTCATTTTAAATTCTTTTTAAATTTGTTATGATTCGTTTGCGTTTCCTGTTTAATTTTTATATAAATGTTTCCTCTTTTAATGTTTAATATAAACTGTACTTAGTCTTCTAATGATTACTCATTTAGTTAAACGTCAGTTTCCTCTAGCTACGATTGTTAGTTGAAAATTAATATATTGTTTTGCTATATTTTCATTTAATTTTTGCTTTCTGGTGAACTTTTGTACGTTTATTTATTCTAATTTAAGTAGTAATGATTATTTATAGATTTTAGTTACAATTTGTGATTTTATTTAAAGAAATCTACCTTGTAAGTAAGCTCAGACAAGGTAGATTTATTTTAATAAAATGAATATGATTTAATAATATATAATATAATTTAATTTTCTGGCTTTAAGTGACTAATCTATAAACTATTTCTGCACAAAATAATGTACAAGTATTTTAAATTTTTCGTTGCTTAAACAAACAAATATTCTATTTAGTTTAAATATTAAAAACATTGCAGTTTCAAAGGTTTATGTCCTTGTTCTATATATTTAAATAAATCTGGGGCTATAATTTAATAGTAATTCATTTAAAAAAGGGCACAAACAATAACTGTCAATTTGTATTAAGATATATTAATATAGATCATTATTAAGGTGAGTTTCTTTATATAAATTAAAAACCCTAACTTAACACAAACTAAACGACTAAAAAAGGGTTAACGATCTGCAATCATTGGAAGCTGAATTATTTAGTGAGGCCGGTTAACTAGGCGGACATTTAATTTAGATGCCCGACACTAGCGGGAAGGAAGCGTTCCTTGCGCTGTCAGCGACTAATGAAATTTATGCATTTATGCTGGCATCCTCGCCAGCCGCCTGTACTCCGCCTCCTGGCAGCACGGAGACAACGGCCGATGATCCATGTTAATGTCCATCAAATGTGCCCGGGGACAGGGGTAAGGCAGCTGTCAATTCGATTGTTGGACATGTCCACTTGTCCATGTTGCAATTTGCAATTAGCCGCACTAGCAACGGATATGGGGTTGGGAATGGGAATATCAGAATGGAGGAGGATGGTGAGAGAGGAGACTAGATCCAAAGGATGCCCTGCAAGTGTCGCGATGCGCGTTTCCCGTGAGAAATTTCAATTATTTTAATTAGCGTGGCGATCGCGGTCGCTTTATTAGGCGAAACCGATCGATGTAAGCGCGTCCGCGGCACTGCGGAGTCTGAATCTGAGCTGCGACCGCAGTATCTGTATCTCGCTTTGGCCAATTTCCGCTGCACGCAACGGCGACATCTCAGCCAGCGTCGCTGCCGAAGCTGGAATGCCGAGTTGATAGCGAAGACAGTCGCCGCAGAACAGGATTCTGGCACTGGCACTGGCACTGGCACTAGCACTGGCACTTGGGCATCTTCGCGGCCGCCTAATGACATGTTTTGGATAATGATGACGGAGGAGACCGGAGATACTGCGCCGAGGAGGCTGGTGGAGTGGCCGGAGACTGGTCCGCCGAGTGGCGATAAAAAGCTGGAACTTAATTTAAATTGATGACACCGCTCTCGTCGCCGGCCACTTGGAAAATTGCCCACAAGCGGCGGTCGTTTGCCAAGCAAATCAATCTGCATGCCAGCAGTCGGGGATTCGTTTAACCATGGGACCACCCGGCGGATGGGACTGTGTATCTTTGTCTGTCTGTCTGCTGGCCAACTTCAACTGCAACACCAATTCCGCGGATGTAACTGCGGGCTTAATTGGCCGCAGCGGTGTCAATTGCAGCGCCACCGCTGCCATCACAATGAGGGACCAATGACCACTGGACGACAGTGGCCAATTCCCTGGCCACCAACGGGGGAGCTGTACCTGGTAGCTGTAGCTGTAGCTGTATCTGTATCTGTATCTGGAGAATGCGACTTGCTGAGCAGCCGAGAGTGTCGCCCGCTGCGATTGGGAATGCCAATTTCAGCAATTAACAATGGCCATAAACGCACACGGCTGGCAGGTGAGTTACTTCGGTGTTAGCCAAAGTGAGCTAAGCCCGCTAAGCTCACCGGATGTGAGATGCACAGATACCGGGACACCAGGCACATGGCTCGTTCCCAGCTACAAGTGGCTTACACTTACTTGCAGGCTACGGATTAGCCGAGTGTGAAGCGGAGGCGGAAACGATCTGAATCTGTATCTGTAGCTGAAGCTAAGAAACTGAAATTGAAACTGATGCCAGCATCTGTGTCTCAATCAGATTCCGATTCCGATTCCGTGCGGGCCAGTGACCTGTAAACAAAAGCCAAAGGCCGCTGTCGAACATTAATCAGCAGATCACACCGCTCTTTGCACAGGGAAAAATAAGGTTAGATAAATTAAACATCATTTTTGAGGTGTTTCTTAATATAAGAGAAAAGGTTTTAGTACTTCAGATATTATAGATATTGTTTTAAAACCAAAAAGACGTATAGTTTAAGCAAAAAATTAATGTTGTGTATAGATATAAGGGATACAAGCTTTAGTTTTCTTAAGAAATGTTTTATTTATATTTTTTAACTATTTAAAATACATTTAAGTTGGATTTAATAAAGATATTCCTTAACAAATCTTTATTATTACGATTATTTTATTTAAGAACATTTAAATAAGGGAAGAATACATTTTTAAACAACAAAAAACGCTAGCTTTCGATTATTATATTTGAAAAAGATTAACTTAAGCTATATCCCTCATATATTCGTTCTAAAAAAGGCATATTTAAAAGTAAACTCTCATTAAGTATGATTTTTATGAAAAGAACATGTAATAAGTTATTATAAAATTAACTTATTAAATCTCCAACACTCGTAATTAATCAGTTTGTAGCTTTAAAATTCACAAGTAAATTTACAAGCGATATTATATTCCCATCTAATTTCGAAGATTTCTTTCTGTGTATCCCAAAAATAGCGGCATTTAGGAAAACAAGACACGAGTCACACTGCTGTTGATCTACAAAGTATCCGCAAGTTTGCCCTTTGGCGGAGCAACTTCACAGCTTCACAGCACCAACTTCAACTTCAACTTCGACTTCAATTTAGATTTCAACTTCACAAGCACGTTCAAGGCGCTGCAATCTCTCGGTCTCGGTTGGAATGGGAGGTGGCGGTGGTTCAACGACACGATAACAATACATTGTTGAAAGTAACCAATGTATCCGCAGATCCAGCAAAGTGTTGGGCCCGACCTTGAGCGGGATTGACCGCGCCAAGAGCTCTTGAAAATGTTTGAATTGGCTACGCCGCTCCAATCACGCGCACTCACTGGCTCCACTTCCTGGCCATAAATCCAACCGGGCTTGACCCATTACGCGGCGATGATGAGCTGTGTTGCCAAAAACTCGAACCCATTCTGATTGCAGTCCGAAACGATGGTATGTGCCGTGCACTGCGACTTTGGGAATTCGGAAATAGACACGTTCCGCGGCAGCGGCACATAAACACAAGTTTGATTGGTTACGAAACACGGGCGTTGAAATTAAAAATTGAAGCCGTCGCCGCCGCGCCACCTGAATTATTTGCAGCCCTTATCGAATAAGTACACAGAAGCTCGAATGAGTCGCGAAAACCAAATTAGAATATCGCCGAGCAAACGGCAGCAGCAGCCATTTTATGAGTCGGATGCAGATACACAGATACAGAGATACTTGTACATATGTATCTGCTGGAACGTCGCCGCGTCCAGTTGCACGTCCATTCTAAAACTCGCTCACTTGGCAGAAGCCTGAATTAAAAAAAAAATATATATATTGAACCGATATATTGGGCAAACGCGTTTTCCAAAGCATCGAGCGCCGTTTCGGTCTCGGTCTCAGTCTCCCGCTCACCCATACAAGCACACGCCACCTGCGCAGCTATAGCGCTCCGATCCGATACGATCCGAGGCCCTCACCTCACCTGGCTCGTGCGTCCGCCTGGCTTTCGCTTTCAGTTGCTGCTCGCCGCTGCCGCCGATTGGTGTTGCTTCTTGCTTGGATCGCGTCGTGTCTGCTCCCGTTCCATCGTCGTCGTCGTCGTAGTCGTCGTCGTGTTTCCCGTCGTAACGCCGTCGTTAAGCCTTAACCCCCGACGCGAGGATAATAGCCACACTTTAGCTACTTGTGTTACTTGCACGTAAAGATTTATTGTTAGTTCTGGCAGGGATTGCCAAGTGTTGCTCCTGTCCACAACTTTGTGTTGTTTCTGTCAAGGATAACTCCTTGGGAGATAGTGGTGATCTTTAAAGTCGCCCTTAAGTAAAGTTCCTGGCCAAGATTGCCAAGTGTTGCTCCAGTTAAGCCTCGCTTCTGTGCCGTCGCTGTGTTGCTCTTGTAACGCCGTCGTGTTTGGTTTAAGGATAATCCGCACGCCCACATCATCGGGCATGAGTCCCGGCCAAGTGTAAAGTGCCCTTTTTGTGATTCCCCTCCATAACGAACATGGACGCCGAACAGGATTCGAGTAACCATCGCGGTTCGGTGTCCTCTAGCCGATCCCTTGAGATACCCGCCACACCATCGCGTTCCCCCAAAAAAGTGTCATTCTCAGATGAGCTGCCACAATCGCAGACACCTGCCCAGCAGCCCGTCCAGCCGCCAGCAACCACAGTTGTGAGTCACGTGCTCCAGCAGGCTGCACAGTATCTGGAGCGATTGCATGGCGCACGCGATGAGGAGGAGGATGAGGAGGAAGTGCAACCAAATAGTGATAGCGATGAGAGCGAAGCGGCCGTTCTTGACTTGAATGATGCCGTTGATGCAGTGGCCAGGGCAGATGAACCGGCGGCAGCATCTATGGCCAGTTCGCCCAGCATTCTGGTTGCCAGCGTTGGCAAGCAGGAAGCAACTACGAATGGAAATGGAAATGGAAATCCGAATCAGCGGCAATCAAATTTGTACATGGAACGATACAACCTCAATTTAGATAAGAACTGCAGCTCCATGGAGCTGGAGGCGCGCCGGGAGAAGCAGCGCTGGCTGCTCATATCCGAATGCAGTGCTCTGTTCGATGAGGGCGAGGGCAAGCATACCAGAGAGGCCTTCCGCAAGCTCTTCCTCGATGAGGTGAGTCTTGAAAAAATTAATAAATAATATTAATATAAATATTTAAATACGAAAAGGAGATTTTTATAAAATTTTACAACTAAAAACAATATAGTTTCCTTTGTAAAATTAATAAAAGCAAGAGAGTGTAAGAAGCGCCGCAAAATCAAATTAAAAAGTAAATGAAATCCCCAAAATCAAACGTGTAATAAAAGGAGTACATGAACCCCAGTGAAATCCCTTATCTAGATCCCATAAAGTATCCAATAAAAAATCATTTCTTAACCACAAATTGAAGGCACTCGGGGAACACGATACCCACTCAATTCCGATCTCTCGATACAGAGTTTAAAACGATATATTAAGTTCTGTGAGTTATTAATTACATCACTACACGCGGCCCATGCAAAATGGGAATGCGAATCCGGGGAATGGTAATGGATATGGGTCTCCAAACTTCGATCCAGACTACTGAGGTGACCTTGTGCCACTTATTCTGTGGTCCTTTACCCTGATCAGCGAGCTGGCCGATCGATGATCGTAAAACCCGTTTTCTTGATGGGCTCAGCTTGTGTTTACTTTGTTGCGGCTTTGGTTTCGGCCACGGGTATTTTGTATTTTGTTTTTATGGGCTCCCCGAAAGCTGCCTAACCAGTCAGGGCTCATCCGTTAAATATGCACATTTTTCATCATCGGGAGATCGCCAACTGTGACCAAATGCAAAAGATGCCGATGCTGCCGATGCGCTTTGACTTTGCAGACAATGCTGATGATGGGCTCTCATGATCGTGAGATCGAATGCCATTAAAATATTAATAAGCGGGTAATTTATGCCAGGCATTCATCTCAATCACTGCCGCATAGTTGGGGCTTTGGCTTGGATTCGATGGGGTATCGTGGGGACCAGAACACCTCTTCCCCTTAATTATGCTCATTACGTGTGGGGGGGATCTCCGCGAGTAAACACTTCTATGTATATAAATCTCCGATTGTGGGGTATAAACAAACGCTTCTCCAAACAATGCAAACCAAGATGAAAGATAAATTAATTAACACTTTCACAGAAACACGGAGACGCATAAATTCACATCTTTACAACTTGTTCGTTTCTTTTTTTTTTCCTTCTTTTTCGGACTTACAGGAATTCCAGCAGAAGCTCTTCCAGCTGTTCGATCTCGAGCGTAACGGATATCTCCTTCAAGATCGCTGGATCGAGCATCTCAAGGGTCGTCTTACGTAAGTTTGGGTTTCAGTTGTGGCTCCTCCTGCTCCTCTGAGATCTCTGCTGCTGCTGCTGATGCTGATGCTGCGACGGTGCCAAAACAATTAGCTCGCCTTGGAAAAAATAGCTATCCGATCCAGTCCGCTCCACTTGGATCCACACACGCACCTATGTAGTTGAGAGCCAGCAGAGCTGGCTGGCGTGCTCCAGGCATTCCAGCTGCGCCGACCAGAAGCCACCGCAAATGCCTCTCGCCACCGATCCCAGATGCCAGCCTCGTTCCCAGACACTGTCCGTTTGCCCATGGCGATGCTATCTGCGCCGTGTGTTAACATATACAACAGCTAACATAGTCCGCGTGCCTCGACAGCAGCTCTATGTTAGAGTTGGGTCTGGGACCGGGTACCTGGACCTGGACTGGGATGGCGACTCCAGCCACAAACTGTCATTGCCTGCCTGTCGTAATGAAGTCATTCAAATACAAATATAGTGCGAGCAGCAGCAGCAGCAGCATCGGGAGGCGACATCGGAGGCTTCACAGGGTGCAAGAGCGGTTGCGGAGGAGAGCACGACCTGGTATTGGGTGCACAGAAAAGAAAATGGAGGTTTCAATTGAGTTGGAAATGAATAACTTAATGGGAATCAGTGAAAGATAATAATAATATGAATTTGATTGAAAAATGAAGATTAAAAATGTTGAGTTGAGACTTCATTTTGAACTAAAGAAGTTAAAAGATCATACACCAACCTATTTCTTTCCGTGCCTCAATACCTGAGGAATGGGGGTGCTACCCAAGGCACACCATATATTGGGTATCGTTAGGAGTTCGTTGAGCTTGACCACATCTTATGGGTTCTTTTAGAGACGATCGTCAAATGGACTTTGCCGAACAAATCGAGTCAGTGGCCTATGTGATTTGCGGTGAGAATAGCCGAGTGAGCTTCAAGAACTTCCGCGACATCTGGCACACAAGAGGGGTAAGAGGATGATCCCTTTAGGAAACTGAGTTCATTTTAAACCTACTAATATAACCATCAGATCTTGGATAAACTCTACCGCCTGATCGAGGTAGATGGCAGCAATCTGGTGTCCACCAATCAGGTAATGGAGTTCATCTCCCATTTGACCAATTCCCGGCCAAGGACAGGCTTTGACAAGAGCTCGCTGGCCAGGCTGGAGCAACTGTTTCGCACGACAGTGGGCAATGAGCAGGAGATACGAAGGGAGGAGTTTCAGAAGATTGTGACCTCCAAGAATGTGAGTTTGCTGCGGGGAATATAAATATTATTTGCATATAAGATAATATTTACAGATTCTAATAGAAGCTTTACTATTTTCTCACCACTCTTGTAGCCCTTCTTCACGGAGCGCGTCTTCCAGATCTTCGACAAGGACAACTCGGGCTCTATTTCTCTACAAGAGTTCATTGATGCCATACACCAGTTCTCGGGACAGTCGGCGGATGATAAGATCCGCTTTCTGTTCAAGGTCTATGACATAGATGGTTGGTTTTATATATTATATTAAACTGTCAAGATCTATCATATTTTACCTTTTATTAATGAATTAAACCAGGCGATGGCCTCATCCAGCACAAGGAGCTGCACGATGTCATTCGGCATTGCATCAAGGAGAATGGCATGGAGTTCTCTGAGGATCAGATCGAGGACCTTACCAGCGCCATGTTCGAGGATGCTGATCCTCATAATAGCGGCGAGATAACCTACGAGGCGCTAAAGAATCAGCTTAACAAGCATGGCGGACTACTGGAGAACCTCAGCATTACGTAGGATCTAGAAAATATTTAATATTTAAATTATTTTTACCGATTTAATTCCATTTTGTAGCATCGATCGCTGGCTGGTGCCCGTTGCCGAGGACCGTCAGGCGGGTGGTGCCGCCAGGACTGGATTCTGGAGCTCGCTGCCTCACCAGCTATCGCTGGCTTACATGAAAAACAACCAGGTCTTCGTCACCTACCTCTTCTTCTATATAGCCGTCAACCTGTGCCTGTTCATCTCCCGCGCCATTCAATATCGTGCCAGCAATGGATTCGTCATCATAGCCAGAGCTTGTGGTGAGTCCTCCACAGTTCCTGAACTATACATAATAATATTAATGTAATTTTGTATCCTCCAGGACAATGCCTTAACTTCAACTGCGCCTGGGTCCTGGTGCTAATGCTGCGACACTCGCTGACCTACCTGAGAGGTCGAGGTCTGTCCTCATATCTTCCCTTGGACCATCATGTTTACCTGCACAAGCTTACCGGCATCACGATATCCGTGTTCAGCCTGATCCACACCGTGATGCATCTGTTCAACTTCTCTATTATCGTGATTAATGATCCCAACATCAATGCGGGTCACTACACCATCGGGGAGTGGTTGCTCACGGATCGTCCCGGACTGTTTGGCCTGATCCCGGGATGTGCAAATCCCACAGGAGTGGCCCTGCTGGCCATACTGGTGGTGATGTTCGTGTGCTCCCAGCCTTTTGTGCGACGGAAGGGCAGCTTCGAGGTCTTCTATTGGACGCATCTACTGTACGTGCCCTTCTGGGTGCTGTGCTTATTCCATGGACCCAACTTCTGGAAGTGGTTTATGCTGCCAGGACTGGTGTACATAGTGGAGCGAGCCCTGCGCTTTATTTGGATGAAGGGTGAGCATGGAAAGACCTATATCAGTTCTGGTTTGTTGCTGCCCTCCAAGGTGGTGCACTTGGTTATCAAGCGGCCGCTGCACTTCAACTTCCGGCCCGGGGACTATGTCTTCGTGAACATCCCAGCCATTGCCAACTACGAGTGGCATCCGTTCACCATTAGTTCGGCGCCGGAGCAGGAGGATTACATGTGGCTGCACATACGCACCGTGGGCGAATGGACGAATCGCCTGTATCGGTACTTCGAGCGGGAGCAGCAGAAGCTGCAGCAGGGTGGCTCATCCCAGGAGGTGAACCAACACATGCACGCAATTCCCACGCCTAGTTTCATGCTCCTCAACGAGGCCCGTAATCCGGCGATGGCTAGCGAGAGATCTGCCACTCCGCAAACTGATTTTCTGGCCAGGAATCTGGCTGTACAGGCTGTGCCGCCAGTGCGTCCGCCTCGCCAGAACCGCAAGCCCGTGGCAGGAACTGTTCCTGATCCCCCAGTCACAGGAGTGAACCGCATTCGGAGCATTAAGAAGACACTGCAGCGGACTTTCTCGCGAAAGGAGGCGGCTGAGCCCAAGAAGGGCATCCCCAATGGAGCCTTCCTAGCTGATAGCGAGCGGGAGGACCCCAGCCTGAAGCAGAGACCCCTGGAGAAGAGCATCTCCCTGCCGGACATCAGTGTGAAGAGCAAGAAGCGTAGTCGCCTCAAGGCGTGAGTAATCCTTTCGTTATTTTCTTTCCCAGATATTCACTCTCAATCCACAGACTACGAGCTCTTGGACGCTCCGAGTCCGAGTCCGCCTTCGATGAGAAGCGAGTGCGACGGGCAAGGAACAACAGCGTGGGATTGGCCTATCTCAGTCCGCAGAACAAGTCGCTGGCGCAGAGTTTCCGGTACATGCGCACCAAGCCCACCATAATCGCCTTCAAGACGCCCAGCATGGAGGAGCGGGAGAACCAGCTGGCGTCGAGTGAGGTTATCGGAGGAAGCCCCACCAACAGAATGGAACAGGGGATACCGATGGGTTCCAGACTGGACTCAGGAGATAAGTTGCAGGTGGCCAGGCTTAGTCTGGCGGCGGAGGTGGCCTCCAAGCCACTGGAGGTAAGTGATTGGTGGCTGTGACCCTTCCGCTGGAAACTAACCCATCTAAAACCACTAATTCATATTCAACAAAAAGGATCAGGTACAGACGACGGGATCGGGCAGCAGAAAGTCCATTCTGCGGCGTCCCACATTCCTGCGCACCTTGTCCACGTCCCTAAATAACAGATCAGGCGGCGGCGGAGGTGGAGGATCGACTGGTAGCTCCACAAATAACAGCGGTGGCAAGGTCACACTCGATGCGGGCGTCATGGAGGTGCGGGATTACACCAAACACACACACACTTGGCCCACTAACCCTTAACTCTTGTTAATTGCCTTAACCTCCTCTTAGATCTTCATCGATGGTCCGTATGGCGCTCCCTCGAGTCACATCTTTGGGGCCCAGCATGCGGTGCTCATTGGGACGGGTATCGGAGTCACGCCCTTCGCCTCCATCCTGCAGTCCATCATGCATCGGTACTGGAAGGCGCGCCACAGCTGCCCCAGGTGCCAGTTCGAGTGGGCCAGCGAGATACCCAAGTCTGTGATGAACCTGCGCAAGGTGGACTTCTTCTGGATCAATCGAGACCAGCGCTCCTTCGAGTGGTTTGTCAACCTGCTATCCCAGCTGGAAATTGAGCAGGCAGAGCTCGGCGGAGCCATGGAGCGGTGAGTCCTTGTAGGACTTCTTGTAGTAAGAGATACCTAATTGGTTAAGTTATCCACAGTTTCCTGGACATGCACATGTACATTACGAGTGCCCTGCAGAGAACAGATATGAAGGCAGTAGGCCTGCAACTAGCTTTGGATCTGCTGCATGAGAAGGTAACCATCGGGAGAACCTTTTCTTCCTTGCTTTCGTTAACGCTCTTGTTTCTCTCTCATTGCCCAGGGCAAGCGTGATCTGATTACGGGCTTGAAGACACGCACCAATGCCGGTCGACCCAACTGGGACAAGGTGTTCAAGCAGCTGCAGGCCCAGCAGAAGGGCAAGGTCACCGTTTTCTATTGTGGCCCACCGCAGCTGGCCAAAACGCTGAGATACAAGTGCGACCAGTACGGATTCGCCTTTCGTAAGGAGTGCTTCTGAACAAGCCACATCTATCTCGTCTCCATCTACATACATCGACATCGCCATCGCCATCTCCAGTTCCAAGTCCACCTCTCCTCTTCCCTCGTCACGCTATCCCTCGTTCATCGTGTTCTCATTTGCATAAGCAACGGGTTTATTTTCGGGTTCGGTTCGGTTTAGCTTAGCTTAGATGGCTATTTATTCGTCACTTGTCTCTTGTTGTTGCCTCCTCATTGTCCAGCTTGTAAATATCTATATATATCTATATATGTATTATCTATATGTATGTGCCCATGCAATAAAGTTTGTTACCCAACGTGTGCCGTCCGATTGCATCAGGATTAGCAGGAGAGTACATTGTAAGCATCTTTTTCAGGCGGCTCCGAGTTCTACATTTGATGCCCCACCCCTCACCCCCCGGTTTGCAGTAGAAATCATTTCAAAATTCGAAAACTCTAATAAAAAAAAAAACAAACGAAACGAGAACATACATAGCTGAGCTACCCCTGGAGGCAGAGCGTCTTCACTGCTTCAGCCAAGTACTAAAGTTGATGTCACTGGGCCTGGTCATCCGGGCAATGGTGATGGTCTCGTCGTCAATGTTGTCCACGTTGTAAAACTCCCGCAGCTCGGCAATGGCCGTCTCTTCGATCTGAGTATGAACAAGAGATTTGTTACGCATCTTTTCGTAGGATTCCCGCTGACGTCGCTCGTCCGCCAGGATGCGCGTGAAACTCTGACCCTTCTCAGTGGTGGTTGTGGCAGAGGCAGCCTGTTGACCCCTCATCATGTTGGCGAATGAGGTGGGATCCGTGCCGCTTCCCGTGGCTGGGAAAGCAATGGCATCGTTAAAGGAACTCGTTGGCGTGGCCGTTACACCCCAGGCATTCGGAATGGCCACGGGAGTGGAGGATTGCTCCACCAGAGGTGCATTATTCGAACGCCAACTCTTTGACTCGGAGGAGAGACGCTTTCGCTGCTTCTGGGATAACTTTTGGGACTGCGGCGTGAGGGAACTTAGATCCAGATTGTAGCTTTTGCTCAGCGGCGTGTTGCTGGGTTCCGTTCCAGGGGACACTGGAGGTGGTGTTTGCTCCTTAACGGGTGTCCTCTCCATGGGTACTAAAACCGGTGTCGGTGGCTCCTCTTGCTTAAGCGTGTTGTTGACTTTCAGGGCCGTCTCAGCCTGCTTTCGTTTCTGATCCTTCTTGTCCGCCACCCGGGACCAGTTCTTGGCTTCACTGCGACCAGTTTCTTGGGGAGATGCAGGCACCTCTGACCCCGGGGCAGACTCACTGATACTTATGGATCTCATCATGCTGGATATGGCCTGCTGTTCGTACTGATGGCGGGCATCCTGCTTGCGCAACTCCTTTTGCTTATGCTTGGCAACCTGTTTGAGCTTTGATTCCTGAAAAAGGAGAACATTAGGAAACTGAAAGATTCTAGGTGGTATTAGCCACAGACCGCATCCATTCGATACTCCAGATCCACCTCGCAATCGTCCACGAAACTGATTAGCAGTTCGTCTTCAATGGCCTCCGAGAAGGGCGTAATCTGTCGATAGTCGAACACCTTACTGAACATCTGCCTGTAATGCTGATTGAGACACTTCAAAGTCTCCCCGTCGCACTGCTCTATGCTGCGGTAGCAGAGCACCCTGGCCAGGTTCTGGCAGATGAAGTCCATGCAGCCCCTTTGCAACAACTTGCAGTTGTACATGGCTGCAAATTCGAGCATTTCGCCGCACTTGCGTATGCTGATCTTGTCCAGAATGAGCAGCTCGCACACATTCTGCAGCGACTCAATGAAGTACTGATCACAAATGGTGATCATGTTGTAGAGGAACGTCTCCAGGTAGCCCTGCTTGCAAAAGGTGTCAGTTTCCAGGCAGTACAGATAGTCCAGAATCGGCTCCATATACTCTGCGGGCACACCTTCCATGGTCACACTCGAGCGCTCCGCCCACATGTGCATGAACATCATCTCAAAATACTCCAGCCGGGCGACCAGCATGCACTTGTGGGCCTCCAGTACTCTACCGTCCTCGCACACAATCTTAACGTCATAGAGCTCGGGAAAATCGGAGCGATGCAGGCGACTGAAACGCTGGCGGGCACTAGGTAGTGGGAATTGATGCTCACGCACATAGCTCTGCACATACTTGGCCAAATCGATCAGTTGGAACTTTTCCAGGTGCGGCAGGAACAACTCGCAGGTGCGTCGCCGCTCCTTGGGATTTGCCGGGCCCAAACTCTGCTGAATGCAGTCAATGTCTGCATAGAGAAGATGGTATTACTTAAGGGATTATTTCACCATTTATCAGCCTCAACTCACCATCCTCGGTGGGCCAGTAGCTCGAGTAGATATGCTTCAGTATCAGCTCAAACATTTTGCCCGTTAAATGCTCCAAATTCAGATAGATATTCTTATCCAGATAAATGTCTATAAGCTCCCTGAGTCCCGGTGCCCGGCTGTAAATGATGAACTTGTGGGCAGGAAACTTCTCGCCGTCCACATGAAACACCACATCGTGGACGGCATCACAGTCGCTGGTGTCGTGTAGTAGCTTCTTAAAGCTGTGCTCCCTCCGTGGCAGTTGAGGCTTCCGGAAATACTTGTTGTGCGACTCCTGCAGGACGGCGAACGAGGAGAAGTCCTCGTCGCAGTATATATCGATGGCACGGTCAATATTGGGCACGCGCTGCAGTTCAATACGGATAACGTGCTTGCTGGAGATTTCCGTTTTATTTTGATCATTTTTCTGCCAGATGTCCAGGTTGGGCCGGGAGTTATCCATATTTTGCGCTGAGGCGGGCAAAGCGATCTGATTGCACTTGCCGCGATAAACGCAGCCATCCTCGGAGAGCACCATCACTTGATTACAATTGTAAAGGATCTTCCTGATATCGGGCAGTCGGATTGGCGAGAAATTGCATCTACAAAGGGGAAGTACATATATAAGAGATTGAAAGGATTTACAGTAATTACTGGAAGTTACCTATAAAACTGCTGGGTGTTCTCGTACCAGAGATACACCACACATGTTTCCGTGAGCATGAGAAGCTTCAGAGCTGCCGCCGAGCCCTTGGCGGAGTTCTTCAGGTGGCCGCCCATCACCGATATGCTCTTGAGATCCTCATAGCTGGAATTAACTTAAAAAATCAATTAAATTTCACAGCAAATCTACTGAGGAATCTTACTTGGGCGTCTTAATGTATCTGGTCTTGTCGGCGTAGAAAAGCGTTATCATCTTCTTTTCGCTGTAAATTACCGTGGCTGCATTGTTGGCGTCCACAAAACGAATGCTGGTCATATCTGGCAGCTTAATCTGCACCAGAATAACTTGTTTAAAGCCCCGAAAACGCTCGTACAACTCACCTTTGTGGGAACCAAAATACTTGGAGTGTTGGCACTGATGCCAAACTGACCCTGATTGGCCCCCCAGACGTAGACATACCGCCTGCCGTAGGCAATGGAGTGTTGATCGCAGGCAATCACGCTCATAAGCTCGCTGGCACCCTTGTCACGCAACGCGACCACTTCCTTGAACTGGGAGAGCTGCTCGGGTGCGTCACGCACGCCCAACTGATGGTCGCTGTTGAGGCCGCAGGCGAAAACCAGCGAACAGTTTGTGAGCACCAGCGAATGTTGGCGGGAGACGCTGATGCAGCGAATGGAATTGTCGCCCAGCTTCGAGGACACCTTCACGCGCTTGGGGGCTGGCAAGCTGTTCTCCACTCCGATGCCCAAGCGACCACCCTTGCCATGTCCGACGGCGTACAGGTGCCCCTTCTTGTCGCAGAAGAGACTGTGATAGGCGCCCAGGGCAACCTTTTCCACGTAAATGTTGGACTTGCGAAAGAAATCCATGACCTGCGGTGCACTGGTGTTCTGCTCGCTGCCAACGCCGAGATTATAGTTCTTGTTGGAGCCCCAGACCAACACGTCGTTCCTGGAGGGAGATAAGATAGCTAGTAAGATGGAAACCTTATCTGTGCATCTTCCTCCACTCACTGCGAATCTATGGCCAAGCCTTTCTTGTCGTCGCACTTCCGGCAAATGGCCTGCAGGGGACACCTGGAGTCCTCGTCCAGAATTTCCAGGCTGGCGCCATAGCGCAACAGCAGAACGGCACAGTCCAGGGAGCCATAGTACAAGGCCCGGTGGAGGGGACTGCTGCCAGACTCGTAGTCCTGGCCATTGATAAAAGCGCCGTGGTTAAGCAGCCACTCCATGATCTCATACCGGGCCGTCGAAGCGGACATGTGAACTGCCGAGCGACCCTAAGGGAAGAGCACGAGGCGGATAGGTGTTGGACGGCTGCCATCCTATTTCACCACCTTACCAAGTCATCCAAAATATTGGCAAAATTGCCGCAAGTCTTGAAAATAAAAGCCGCTAGCTTCTGGTTGTCCATGGAACGCTTCGTAAGCGCCGCTGTGATGCTGTTGCCATGCTGGCGGTGTCTGCACTTTGTGGTGCAGTCATATTCCTGACCCCTGGCGGCTGACATACGGATAAATTAGAAATAATAGCCGTCGAATTTTACCTTTTTACGTGGATTTGTTGTTTTGCTTGTGGGGCAAGTGTGACCAGGCGGCCTTAATATTTCCGGCAAAACACAAATATTTGGTTTTTATTTTTTAATTCGAGAGCGGAGTTTTTTTTTTTAAATTTTAAATAATACTTTAAAAGTAATGTTAAACTTTAACTACCAATAAAATATTTAAGTTTTTATTTAATTAGTTATATATTACTTGTATGCTGATCCACCAATAGAAAAAAGGCAGGGTAAAGTTTAATACGAAATTTTATTTTTACGTTAATTACAGAAATATATGCATGTATTATGTACATCTAAAATATAAGAAATAAAAATCAATAATGTAATATATTCACATTCCTCGTAATATTTATTGGCAGATTTTGTAAATTAGAACCATTTTCAGTTTTTAGAAATGAGAAAAGGAAATTCTTTTAGGATTTATAGAATAGAGATGCTGACAAGTGGCTATACTATACCACATAACAAGGGTTTCCTATAACATAAATTGGCGGCTCGTCTTTACCAGATATTCCTTCAGTCTAACACTAAATATGCTTAATTTTTGTTTCAATTAACTCACGATTTTCCGAGTTTTTTAAGCGCTGACAATCGCCAGACCTGCTTCTTGATCAAGTTGTTCTCCTTAGTTCCGTGCTTCTTCATCAGGATTAAACCGCCCCCGATCGAGATAGATTCCTCCTCTGGTATAATGGAGTAAACACTGACTTCTTCCGATGGAGCCCTGGTTGGCCTGTCGAAGTTGCGGACTCGCGGCACTGATTTGGGCTTAGGCCTACAGAAGCCCGTCAATTTCGCCTCAAATTTCTGCTTAATGGGAGAGGTAAAGTTGCGAATCCATTTTTTTTTCTGGGGGTGCAAGATCTTGTGGTCCAGCCTGTGTACAGACTCCCGTTTGATTGGCGCGGGCGCTGGCGCAGGTTCCGGAGAAGGCAGTGGCACTTGAGCAGGTGGCGGCAAAGCAGGCATTGAATCACGAGGATCATAGGCAGGAATTTTACCCTAAACACCGAAAATAAAAACTCAGTACTGTAAAATTAATCTTTGCGGCTTTACCTACCACGCAAAGATGGAGCTTTTTGGCTTTGGATCCGTCATGTATGAGCAAGCCACATTGACACTCCTCATAGCCGAAAATCCTGTAAACAGGACCCCGTCGCCGAATGCTGAAGCACTTCTTGGCATGGCTGAAGGGCTTTTTCATCCAGGTCATATCCAATCCACAGGCGGGACACTCGGTTTGTTCGACAATCTCTTCAGGTGTGTACCGAATGATTTCTCGGGGTTCCATATTGGTTCGCGATTATGAATATTTTGATTCCACTTCACTTAACACTTAAATATAACAAATGTTACTGAAATTAAGAAAAATAAATATGTAAACAAATGTTCATTATTCGCTGGGGTATATATACCAGCAGCTTACCACGAGTAGTTATGTTTTTCGGCAAGCAGGGTCTTTCCTTATGGCTGATATTTTGCAGGAACCGAAGATTTTTAATGATTTCTGCTTTATTTTGTTGCTTAAATATTGTTTATACCAATAATGATTCCACCGAATTGGCGACTAGTGTGACCAGTTTCTTTCCATAAGATAATCTGACATCTTTAATAGTTATCGGCATTTTATCGATACTATCGTCAGTGGTAGACAGAGCACTAATTGTGACTGAAAACAGCTGGTGTCTTGAGTGCAACTGCGGCTTTTAACAAATTAGTAAATAAAAAAGTGCATTTTTTTAAAAAATCTTTAGATGGCTAGCCAGCTTTCGTAACCCAGACCACGCATCATCATGGGTAAGACTGCGCGAATGCGGAGAGGCAGCCCACTAAGCCAGGGAGAGTGCCCTCCTCCCAGCCCATGATGGCACAATTTTCACCTTTAACTATTTAACCATAGATTCCTCTTCCTGCTGCTTACTCTGCATGTGCGAGTATCCGGCGATGATGGGCGACTATATAGACGTGCAGTCTGCAAGGTCGCTGCAACTGGAGGTGGCCAGGATCGTCAATCAGCACTTCCCCTTCCAGATCACCCAGGAGAGTCGCGAACGGATCTGTGGACGCTGCTGGAAAACCGTCTCCGATTTTCATACTCTGCACGAATTCGTGAGCCAGGCCCATAACTCATTGCAGGAAACGAAGGTACTGCTCATGGAGGATGATCCGCTCACCCAAGGTACCTCCTCCTTCTTGGGTGAAGCCGCCAAGGTGGTCACCAGGGAAGAGCAGCCTGTGCAGGAGCCGCAGGAACTTGGCGGACGGAACTTTTTCTACCCGGAGATTAAAATAGAAGAACACGAACTGGATCACTTGCCACGAATAGAGATCCTGGAGAGCACGTCAAATTCACAGACCACTCAGGACCAACTGGAGGCCCCGCCCAGACGCCTGAGGAAGCGCTTGAAGGCCGAGGAGGGTTCCTTGCCAGACCCTGATGTGATGGAGGAGCCCGAGGAGCCCGCGCCGCCCAAAAAGCGACGTGGACGTCCACGTAAAGTAGACTCTGCCGCCGCAGCCGTTCATCAGAAACCGAAAGAAGACATCCAACTGAATCTAAAGTCTGAAGAAGTCGACGATTTCGCCGACGAAGACCCTGACTTCTCCTGCAACCTGGACGACGGCCTGGTGCCCAGCGATAACTCCTCTGATGACGACAACTACGGAGGCAGTGGTGGAGGCTTCGACACAGACTCGGACTTCGAGCTGGACAAGGAGGGGAAGCAGGAATTCGCTGTGCTGCCCAAGAGGGCGGTGGTGCGACCCAAGAAATACAAGAAGCGCACGAAACCGGCGGAGCCGAAGGTGCGTATGTCCCGCGAACTGCTGGAGCAGCGCAAAAAGCAGCAGGAAGAATACGACACCATCATTGCCAAGTTCTTTACCGACGTCCTGCCGTGTCCGCTTTGCAACCTGATGGTGCACAACTTCACGGAGATGCAGCGCCACCACCGACTGACGCATCAGGTGGATCCCGGCTACATGATGTGCTGCGGACGCAAGTTCACGCAGCGGAAAGTGCTGGCCGAACACGTCCAGGTCCACTGGAATCCGGATCATTTCAAGTGCACCGTGTGCGAGAAGTCGTTCCAGAACTCCCGGCACCTGGAGTCGCATCAGCAGGTCCACCTCGATCCGGCCATCAAGCTGACCTTCAACTGCGACCTCTGCTCGAAGACGTTCCTCAGCAAGACGGCCATTGACTACCACAAGCTGAACAAGCACGTGCCCAAGTCGGAGTTCAAGTTCACCTGTTCGGAGTGCAATAAGAAGTGGGTTCTGAACTCTTGTACCTCTCTAAGACTCCGGGCTAACTTTAATTAACTCATTTTCCTCCCACACAGATTCCTTACCGAGCGCAAGCTGAAGAACCACATGAGTTCCATGCACGACCCAGAGAGCACCATCATCTGCGACAAGTGCGGCAAGCAGATGCGCACCAAGATCATCCTGAAGAAGCATCAGGAGCTGATGCACTCGGACAAGCCACGGCCGGAGCCGGAGCTGAAGCAGTGCCAGATCTGCGGAGCCTGGCTGAAGGGCATGACGGGACTGAAGCAGCACATGAAGAGCATACATGTGGAGAGTGAGGGCGAGCATCGCTGTCACATCTGCGCTAAGGTATCACCGAATGCCCGGGCCCTGAGGCGTCATATCTATCACAATCACGAATGTGAACGGAAATTTAAGTGCACCATGTGCGAGAAGGCCTTCAAGAGGCCGCAGGAACTGAAGGTACTAACAGAATATCCGATTTTCAAGCTAAGATTATAAACCTTATCTTTTCCCCTTGAAGGAGCACACATCCACACACACTGGCGAAGTACTCTACACCTGCCCCAACTGTCCCATGACCTTCTTCTGCAGCGCCAACATGTACAAGCATCGCCAGCGCCTGCATCGCGCTCAATACGAGGCGGACAAGAACCAACCGAAGCCACCGAACATCCTGAAGATTTCACGAAACGCCTCCGCGCACACCAAGATCTCCAAGCAGGAGATCTAGCCCCCCACGGAATTTGATCTAATTCAGTAATTCAGTTTGTAATTGTCCCATTTATACACCGTAACTTATTCTTTTTAATAACGTTCGCCCCAATTATATGTTTAGTTAGGTTAAGAAGATCAAAATCCGTGTACTTAGGCTAAGAGTCGGAATAAATAAAAGCGCAACCCGAATTGACAACAAAACAACACAACTTGGGAATGTCTTTCTTTCTTTATAATTATTTACAAGGATGGCTTAATTGCACCTTATATAGAACGCAATGACATTTACATGGTTTCTTCCTTTTCGTTTCTCTATCGCTTTTTACACATATTATGCATAACTTTAAAATATTTATATATATATAATAGGTAGATACTGTATCTCTCTCACGAAAAACTGAAACAAAAAACTTGGGACATACAGAATACGAATATTATTATTATTGTTCACTTCTCCATTGCTGCCAGGTTTTTGGGTTAAGCAAGCAGCTCTCAATCAGCGCTTATTTTGGGTATTATTAGAGTTAGTATGCAAAAAACAGCGAGCGCGGGGGGTTTGCTTCAATAGACTTTCCATATTTTTCTAGGCAACATTTATAAATACAATACTTCCGTTAATTAATTGTTTTTCTTTTCTCTTTTTGTTTTTTTTTTTGTCTTTACTCTTCCGTGGAAAACTTGACGTCTTGCGACACCATCTTACATTTATTTGTGGCATGTTGTTAGTCACGGATAAAAAGGGGATACAGGATACCAAGCACGAAACGAGACGAAACTGTTGTTGGTTTTTAATAACAAAATTGTAACTCAAATGTTTATTTGTATAGCTACCAAAAAACAAACAAAAATGGAGCAGCGACAAGACAATGTGTGTGTTTGGGTAGTGTGTAGTGTGTGTAAATTTGGCTACGGGTTAAACATTCTGTTCATCATTCATCATATCATAATCATAGTAAGGCATAAAGAACAACATAAAATACTGTTTTAGCGAACTGAAGAGGGGACAAAGCACAAGATCGGTGTGGGAAAAAAAAAAGGATATTTGTGGCAAACGTTTTCTCTGAGCTTGCTTCGGTTGTGTGTTGACGCGCTAACCGGACGTAACATAAATAACAACAATAATTAGTTAACAATGACTAAAATTATTTAAAGTATTCTATTAATTTTGTTTCATTTGATGTCTGCGAATGGTTTAGCTGATTTGAAGTTGGTTTCTCTGTGGAGTAAAGTGTGTATTTTTCTTTTTTTTGTGTGTGTGTATATGCAATGTTTTTGGGGGGGTTTAGATCTTGGCCTGCTCCACCATGTCGATGTTGACCTTGTAGAACACATAGGGATAGTATTCGGACTGGCCAAAGCCCAGGCCGGGGATGTCCACGTTCTGTTACAAATTCAATAAAAAAATAAATTAAATTCAAAGCTAATTAGAGGTTAAAATAGATAGGCAAAACGCACATCAGCACTGCTGACTTGACCGCCGGCGGAGGCGCCATCCAAATGGCCATACAGCTGGTTGAGCACATCACGCAGACGCTTCACACTCTTCTTGTTGGGCTCGATCAAGATGGCCTGGAAGTTGACGGGCAGGCCGTACCTGTACATATATAATAAATAATTAACATCGCCTAGAAAATATAAACCTCAAACGCACCTCAGCACAGATTCGACGAAAACGCGCAGAGCCTTCACATGGATCAAGGCGCAGAAGGCCTCGCTGAAGTTCACCTTCAGCCAGCGCACCAGGGGACCCTGTTAACAAATATATAAATTATAATTGCTCCTCCTTAAAACCTCCATCCCAGAAAGCTACTTACAAACTGCTTCTTCTTGTCCGTCATCAGTTTGGTCATCTCGCTCTTGCCGGCGGCCAGCTCCTCCTCGTTGTAGACAAAGTCGCGAACAATGAACTTGCGCTCGCGGGCATGCAGCTTGAACTCCTCGGCCACCTTCTTGAAGAGGGTGACATTGAACAGACAGTAGTCGTTGTCCTCCTGGATGAGCTGGGTGGAGCGGGGCACGATCATGTCCGTGATCTTCTCGTAGTTGGTCAGCCAGTCGTTGGCCATTACCCTTTTATTTATTTAAATATATAAATAATTAAAAACTGGAATAGAAATATATATTTTGGAAAGTGAAACGCACTTGGGCACAATGACCAGCAGGGTGGTCAGGTACTCAGAGTCCAGGATGAAGTGCTCCTTCTTGACCAAATCAGCCAGATTTCTGGTCAGCAAGCTGCCACTGTTGAGGAGGTAATTAATAACTATATATTGCCCATGGGTAGGTCTTGTCCACTTACGTCTTCTTCTTCTCCAGGTTCTGCAGATTACCCTTGAGGTTGTTGTAGGCCTGGGACTTGGTCTTCAGATCACCATCGATCTGGCCAATCTGCTTGGAGATAATGTCGGCAATATTGCGCAGCGACTGCTTGATCGGATACTTGGCCATATCCCATTGGAAGCGGGTCAAATACTGCGGCAGTTCGGCTATATCAAATCGAAGTAGATATTGTTAGTCAGGTCTATAAGGAGCAATAGCTTGTTGACTTAGTGGGCTAGCAGGAACACAAATAGGTTCTTGTTGTTCCAATTAATGTTTAAGTAAGTACAAAACGAATTTAAAATTGAAAAAAAAAGAGAATACATAGTAATTGTTCTAAAAGTTGTATAGAATTAGGCTCGGAAGCTATTTAAAATTATGTAAATAGTTATAAAAATAAATCAATATAAGAAAGTATAAAAGTAACTGAAAAATGCTGGTTAGTTCAGGACGCACATAACATTACAGATATATCATATGTATATTTATATATAGGATTACTCAGACACACACACGCTTACACACAGGATAAATATACTACTGATATCTATCAGGGTTATATTATTAGATTGAAAAAAAAACAAACAAATTGTGGATGCAAATACATATGCTACGAGGAGGGGTTTTACGGGGGATTTGGGACTACGCATTAGTTAGTCGCAATTGGAAATACCTTTCGTGTCGTCTCACACGGCAGAACACTTTAGCTGGACTTTGAAAACATAATGCAGTGTGTGTGTATAATTATGGATACTCTATATAGACACTCAAAAAAAAAAGAGGGGGAAATAAAAATGCGAACAAAGCAAACACAGTAACTCATTTTTGGCGCGCTGGGCAAAGCTGCTTTTAGATATTATTGGTGATTGGTTGGGTGAGAGATATATATAGCAGATATAGCTTAATGGGAATCGGCGTTAATCGTGGCTGTAATGATGTGGAGCGCAGAACAACATTTGCTTGGTGATTTTTTTTTTTTTTTTGGCTGTGGTGGTGGTGGTGGTGGTGAGCGTACACTGAAAGAACAACATAATCGCTTTTACACTTTTACACTGGTACAAATAATCAACGGATTCGTGTGTATCGAAATATCGCGAGAAAGCAAAACGAAGCGCAAACAAAAGGCGTTTGCAAATATATATATATCGAATATATATAATATATAGTATATATAGTAAGGTGGTACCACAGAGAGAGAGAGAGAAAGGCAAATCAAAAGTGGCGAAAGTAGGAGAAAAACTTCAAAAACGATCACTTGACTAAATAGTTGCTTCAACTAAAAGATAGAACAGAAAGAGTCCTCTGCAATTCACTTCCAAAAGAGTGGACGACGTCAAAGAAAGTGAGTGGAGAGAGAGAGATAGGTGGTGGTTTTTTGGTGGTTTTTTTTTGGTAACACATCAAGTTGCTCGGGAAACAATATAATATTGGAAAATCAAGAAAAACAATAATCAGTTGGAAAGAAACAAAAAAAAAAAAAAGAAAACGTAATGAAACGAAACGAAACGGAAGGAACGGAGGAGAGCAACGGCAACATCAACATGTACATACACTTATAGTAGGTATATGTCAACGTCGATCACGATCAGTGTGGATCGCGATCTTCAATGAATGTCGTGGGTCGAGGGATTCAACCCAGGCATGCTAACCTGGACTCAGCGGAAATTCGGGCGGCTCGGCGGGATCCGTGTCCGGACTGGATCGCCCCTGGCTACTACTGCCACAACAACTACTCACTGGAGACGATCTATGTGTTGGTGTTAAATTAAATCCATTGTTTATATTTAATTGACTCGGTGTAGAACGTTTGCTATAAATTTGATCGGCAAGAGAATTGAAGAAAGAGCGATAACTAGAGCGCGGTGTGGTCGATGCTTGATGCCAAAATGTCATTGCTTTGGATAGGTGTTGTTGTGCTGTCTGTTGGTATAACGGTTTCTGTTGTTGTGGTGTCTGTTGCTGTATCGTCATTGGCTGTTGGTGTCCTTGTGGTGTCTGTTGTTGTTGTGGTTGTTGTTGTGACAGTGACTGTAACTGTTGTGTTGTATCAGTGGTGTTGCGTTGTGCACTGTCATTGTGGATTGGTGAGTTGGTGAATTGGTGTTTTGTTTTTTTTGTTTTGGTGAGCGGGTGGCAAATGTGCGATTGTCGATGGGGAGTGATTTAAAAAAGAAATACATTATTATTGCATTTGATTCGGTTCTCGGTTCTTAATCAACTCAAACATTTATGGACTTTCAGGACTTTCGTGTGTGTGTGTGTATTGCTGGTGTATGTGTGTGTGTGTATAATTTTGGATGAGAGCAGGCAAAGCGGGTGCACCATTGTTTCAGTGTTGGTTGTGTGGTTGTGTTGTTGTATCTTGTGTTTTTACAGCGTGTTTAGTGTGGTGTTTCTTTGTTTAGCTTAGCGGAATGACAGCGGGTGACTGGCTTTTATTTTGATTTAAATATATATAATATATATTTTTTTTTCTTGTTTTTTTGTTTTGTTTTTTTCTGGGGGTGCTGGCGATTTTTGGCAACGTTTCTACAAAGTAGGTAATGCGATGATAAGATACCTGCTCTTCTTAGAGTTACGCTTGGGCTTATTGAACCACCAGTCGAAGGTATCCGACAGATCGGACTGCACACTGTTCGGACTCTTGGGATCCTCTCCGTCCGTCTCCCCATCATCGGGAGCCGCCACATCGCCCTCATCCTCTGACACGGACTTTTGTGTGGGCGATTGCAACGGATTTGGATGGGAGTGTAGCGAATGTAGCCCTGGATGCGGCGGATGATGTAGCTGCTGCTGATGCGTGGGCAGGTGCAGCTGGCTCACATGGCTGCCGCTGCGGAAGCTGAGCTTGTTATTGTTGATGCTGCAAGTGTTGTTATTCAGCCGCTTGCTGTTAGATCGCGACATGCTGCTGTGCACCGAGCTGCTGGTCGTTGGCGCCGACGTCGAAAAGTATGCCGAGGAGCAGGCGGAGGAGGAGGCGGCAACGCCACCACCAGTTGAGGCTGCCGCTGCTGCGGCACTGGTACTGGGTCCACTGCCCAATCCACTGCCCGTGGCTATCGCCGCCACGGTGGACAGGGCACAGCGGGTAGCACTCAGCATGGAGGAGGCGGTCTGTGAGTAGCATTCGTCCGCCAGTAGCGTACTGGCCGTGGCACTGGTGCTGGGCGGGGCACAGGCGAAGCACTCATCGCACGGACAGGCATCAAACTCTGGCTCCGGCTCCGGTTCCGGATCGTGGCTCGTGGATAGGTTAGTCAGGCTGCCGCCAGATACGGATCCGTGTCCGTGTCCGGTAGCTAGAACATCGGCGGCAACGCAGGCACAGGCAGGCGGAAGATTAGGGGGCGGAGGAGTGGCGGGAGAACAGGCAACGACATTGACGGAGGACTGTGACGCTGGCGCGGATTTACCCTTGAGATCCTGGGGCAGCTGGTGGTGATGGTGGTGGTGATGGTAGTGTTGGGGTTTGTTTTGGTGGTGCGTGTGCTGGTGTTTTCGCTGGTGTCGCAGGCTGAGATGCTTGATGCGCTGGTGGTGGCGACACGGCATATCATCGGGTGGCCCAGGACCTGCATCATCGGCACCACACATCCGAATTAACGATTCATTTCAGTGGCGAGGTTCAGTTGCGAGGTTCAGGTTCAGGTTCAGGTTCAGATTCAGGTTCAGATTCAGGTTTCGATTGGGAGATGAAGTTGGAGTTGGAGTTACGAGTTATCCGATACAGACAATACAACACAGGCAGGACTTAAGTCTTAGTTCGTTTTTCAAGAACGATTGCCGCGGCGTTTCCGGTTCGCCGGTTCTCAGGGGTTCGAAAATAAATTAAAAGTAAAACTATATAGCATACATTTAGGGGCTAGACCTGACCGATTTACCTAGACAGAGAGCCCTAATCAATCTCAATCATCGTTTGCAACCAAAAGCGAAACCAAAAAAAAGTTACTCATCTTATTTCTTTTTGATATATAAATATTCGAAAAAAAAAAAACAAAATAACGAAAATCAAATGTGGGGAATAATGTAAGAAATTTGATACTCATGTGTGCAGCGGGATTGGGTTTTTAGGGAATGTGTTGTGGTGGTGGTGTGAGAGTGCGATAGGGAATATCTGAATCAAGGAGAGCTGAATGGCATCCCATGAACAACAGTGGAACAAAATATATATTATATAAAATATATATAGTATATGTATTATAATCGAGAGAGAACTCTGTGGCTCCCATGGCTGATATTGATATTTGATATTGATGTTTTGCGTCTCATTTTGTGCTTTCATTTGGATATTTTCGGTTTCGAGTTTGTTCTTATAGTTGCAGTGTAAAAGCGTTTCGTTGTTGTTGTTGTTATTGTTGGTTGTTGGTTGTTGCTGTTGTTGTTTTTCCATACGTTTTTTCCAATTAGCTCTAATTGCAATATATGTATATTATCTCCCCATCTTACCCAATTAGCGAAAATGCAATGCTTTCTTTTGTTTGTGTGAAAAGCGCATGAGAACAGGTGCACAGACACGCACACGCACAGACATAGACTTTCCACCCAAGCACACACACACATAGGCAGCAGGCAAGGAGGCTTTTCCTTAGGAAAATGCATCTCCTTGGCTTGGCACTTGTGAGTTTGATTGAGTGAGTTAGCTGGAGGAAAATGTAACAGAAATAAGCGTTTAGGGGGGTTTTTTTTCCAAGCGGATCGATGCAGGTGAGGAGAGAGTATAAAATGAGACAACACAGATACGCACGCACACACAAAATCAGGCACACAAACACACACACAATATGTAATTACAACAGTCTATATATACATATATAGAGAGAGAGACAGAGTTATTTTTTATACAAATAAAAAATAGTTACATGTAAGGTCGAAATTAAAATTAAAAAGATAAATTAAGTATGAGGGAAGAACGACGACACTCGCGCAAATAATTAGTCATAGTCAAGAGTATAATATATATATATATATTGTATATGATATATAGATAGTACGAGTATATGCAATTTATGGGTCTCTTCTATATATATTTACACATTAGCTCTCCTCCGTTCGCATTTTCGTCTCATCATCATTATTATTATTTTTTCTTCTCGTTCTCGGTTCTCGTTCTATTTTTTGCGGTGAATGATTTAAAAACTAATGGGCTTTCTTTCAAAAATGACGGAAAACCACAAATAACTTGTCCAACTCAATCGTATCCAACAAAACCGAAAAAGAAACGTACAACAATATATGTAAAATATACAAAGAGTGTTCACTGTACTCCTCCTCATCCTCTCCAGCGTGTGTGTGTGTTGTGTGTGGTGTGTGTGTGTGTGTGTCAGAGTATCTCTTAGTTTCATTTGTTTTGTTTTGTTTTTTTTTTTGGGGTGTGGGGGATGGGGCGACCTTAGACCGAACACGGAGTAATTGACCGGGGATTCGGCGGGCGCCCTTGGCTGGGGCCAAAAATATATACTATATGTCAGAGTGTGTGTAGGTGTGTATCTGTGTCTGTGTATTTTTAAAGATCTTTGAGATCTTTATAGCGTGTGAGAGGTCGGGTGCGTATTAAAATGTACAACAAACGCAACACAAAATAAACAACGCAAATTTGCCATTCGGCTATTTCTTTCATAATTTCTTTATCTTTTTCTTGTTTTTTTGTTTTTTGATTTTCCTTTTCATTGTTTCAATTGCAATTTCGTTCCCGCTTTAATTCCATTGTTGTTGCTGTATGTATTTATGTATCTTTCAGACCATTTCGAACTACATAATAGTTTCCCTATAATCAGGGAATATCCTTCAATATTCTCCCTCAATTTCTGTGGTGATGATTGTGCGCATGAGTTCAACGGAAAAATCAAAAAGGAAACTCAACTGAATATAGATAGTAAATAATAAAATGAAGAGAAAGATAACGAAAAAAAAGACTTGGAAACTTCAAACGAAATAAATAATGTAAAGCCTGAGAGGGTTTCGGCTGAAAATCGATTAGTTTTTAAATCTGTTTCTCGCTTCGCAAAGTACTTTAGTTTTTTTTTGGAACTATTAAAAACGTAATTATCATAAATATAGTTTATACTTGTATTTGGGGGAATGTGACGGGGTGGAGGGAATTCGTGTTAGTAGCTGTAGGTCGGGCGCATCTCAGAGGGAGAGGACATAGATATAGATCGAAAACATTCCACAGATTAACTGAGTTCTGAGGAAAAAAAAGGGGTTACCCGTTTGGCTCATTGGTTTCTCAAATTGTTTGTTTGTTAGTTACAAGACAAGTCGTGGGTAAACAATAGTAGATGTGGGCAAATACACATGGTACGATTATTATTCAGAGCAGCATTCCGATTCAACAGTGTGTCTACGGTCAGAAGAACTGCTTAGAAGTTGATATATATGTATGTATATATATATATATATATAGATAACTAAAGAACTAGGAAACGATATAGATTCGTGACTTGTAAACAGGCATCACCTAACCAAAACTAAACTAAACTAAACGGAACTAAGCTAAGCTAGACTATAAGCTAAACTAAATACAAGGTTTATTAGTGGCAGGCAGACGACTTACTGTTGTTGGCCATCAGGTTCTCGTGCAGCTTGTCCCGCTGATCCTCAAGCACCTCACCCAAATAGTTGGCCACCTTGCGGGTGATCTGCTCCACATACGTGTCCAGCTTGCCCAGATCATCGGACAGGCCCACCAGTTGGTCCAGGGTGCCGACCTAAGTGTCAGAGTCAAGAGTCTTATGATTATCCTGATTATCATAAGCTTGGTAGCTGGTACTTACCTTTAGGTCTGGTATATGGAACTTGTAGTTATTGCACAGGTTGTGTTGCTTGCTGGTCAGGTTGTTCATGGTGTCGTACGTCTGCTGGCAGGTCTTGTCGCCCGGCGCCGAGATAATCCAATATTCGGACATCATCTTGATGGCTATTCAGGGGGTGGCAAGAAGGAATCATTACTGAGTCAGTGAGTGAGTGAGTGAACCCATTTGACTGTGACCTTGGCTAATCGATTGACCCTCCCCCCCTTCCTCTTGAATTATATAAGTCTTCCCAACCAATTGCATGTCTTGAAAGTTTCCGGCGATGAAAATTTAATTGCCCGCTGGCCTTCGGTCAATATTGAGTGTGTATTTTATATTTTTGCGATCGACCACGGGGAACTTATGCCATTTTCATGGACAAAAGGAGAGTAGTTACATGGCCCAAACTCTGGCGCCAGACTGTCCAGCGCCAGAGTGTCTCTAGTCTCTATATACACACACAAATATGAATGTCCTTGTCGGCGTGCTTACACAAACACTTGATCCTAGCACTCCTTGCGTCTCAACAGAATGGTCAGGAACTTTTCCACCGGGTTTTTTGGCATTTTTTTTCCCCGTCCCTTAACCGCCGTTTCTGGGTGGTAATCCTCTGCTCCGTTTGGACTCTCCGTGTTACACTATTCCTACTCGATGGGTCGGGCACATTTCCGTGGTTCTCGGTCGGTGTTTCGAATCGAAATGAGCGCTGGCATAATGGCCAGATGCCATGGAAGTCGTCAAGCCGACGGAGTAGCCGAAG
>JAEIIG010038252.1:0-13027 GCA_018904695.1 Drosophila parvula | reverse complement strand
ATCAAGCATGCCTCTATAAACAATCTGAAATCGAGCATATATATCTTCAGACTCAAATGAGCCTGAAGTCTGTATTACCCCCGCCAAGAATGCCAGTCCGTATATGATTGAAAAAAGCCCCCAGCGGCTTCTTGCTATTGTTATTGGATCTTTGCCGCCAGGGAACTTCACAATATATACTCGTGTTCCATTGAAACTTTTCCGCTAAAAGCAAGAAAAAAAAACGTCCACAAAATTAGGAAACAAACAAATTGCGCCTGGTGTGCCCCTCATAATGCCCAGTCTAGACGAGATATTGTCAGAGGCGTATCAGCAGGCCGGCAGTGGTAACTGAAGCAATAGCATATCGCTCCTAAATAGCAACACCCATTGAACGGGTGTATAAATAGAGCCACTGCCGGAAGGTCTGGGCTCCGGCTCCGTGGTCTGTTGTGTGGGCTCCCACGAATGTCTGGAATGCTTTTTTCCATTTTTTTTTCCCCTCCTTTTTTGGCCATATCAGACTCTGTCTGGCGATAAGCGGCATATAAATAATAGTTCCGAGTCGCCCGAAAATCGAGGCAGCCCGATGTAATAAACCATCAATGGATAGAGATGATGGCTGGGCAGCTCCATGCCGCAGATGCATGCCCAGCGACTCCCGTGTCCGTGTCGGTGTCGGTGTCCCAGAGTGTGATGTATGCCCGGGGACTGGGCATGATGGACTTTGGATGTCTGTCGCTTGGCGGCAACAAAGCAATTAGCCTTCCGCGGCAAGCATAGTCAGTCAGCTCCCGTATCAGCTCCCAGTGGGTTCCACCGCCCACCGATAACACACTCTGGACTTGGACTGGACCCTTCTCCATCGCTCCATCGCTCCATCGCTGCATCTTTGCATTTTACTTTGATAAAAAAAGAAAAAACCCGAGCTCGGGTCAAGCGCACGCCAACCACGGCGTGATTGAGAGAGATCCCAGATCCCAGAGGCAATCCGCTCCAAGCAGTTCTTATCATTAACGGCCACCACCAGACCGGGCCACCTTTGCCAGCCATCCAGACCCCGCCGGTTATCGGTCGAGTGTTGTTAATTTGATAGAAATATTGAAACATCATCCCGCCCGGCTGCCTGCAATCCGGATCGATCCGGTTAACCAGATCCCTCGATTGTCTGTCGCCCAGTTGGGTGCTTCGGTTTCGGATTTGTTTTTATTTACGCCGAGATTCGGACCACGGAAAATTAATAAGCGCACCACACACACGCTCCTCCTCCTTCTCTGATCTCCCAGAAATATTCGCCAAAGTGTGTGTGTTCGTGTTGTTCCCTCTTACTATTAAAATCCTTATCTCTGTCCCGCGGAGAGCTTGGACTTTGGGAATGTCCAAGGGGGGGGTAGAACATAGAGTCAGGTCTTGGGATCTGGCAAGGGGGGAGAGACAATCCGGCCTTATCGATGGGCACGCTCGCGCGCCATACAAAGTTCACAGTGGCGAAGGCAGAAAATCCGGATTTTTTTTCCTCCCGTTCATTTTTGGTGAATTTTAACGAGCAGCAAACGCGCTTGACAAACATAAAAATTAGGTTGCGACCGGCGGGTCCTTCATCGCCTGTCTTCATCTGCGTCCAAGGCCATGCTCTGGAAGATTCCGCTGAACTGACCTCGCCACGCGCGACTGTACTCCGCTGGCTCATAACGATGATGGCGAGCTCTCTGCGGGCTGTGGTTTGTGGTCTGTGCTCTGTGCTCGGTGGTCTGATTCCCTATCTATTTATAAATCATGATTCCAAATCTGTGCCGTTCCACTAGGTGGCATCAGGGGAATTGGTGGGGTATTGGGTTACGCAGTACTGATCACCTGGTAATGGCAATGAGTCCACCTGTTACTGCTGATAGAGGGCAAGGGCTTATCAATGTCCCTGATGTCATGTTGTCTTTACGTAAGACCCCACTCGGTGGCCCGTGCAGGGTGGCCGGATTACGTCCAATCCGGGGGTGGGGCTGTACACGAAGGTGGAGCGAAGGTTGCTACGTTCCAGTGTGTGAATCACGGGCCCAGACAGCGACGCCTGATAGCGCTGATAGCCATTTGCCGTAGTCGATAGCAGCAGCGCCGCTACCATCACAAAGCACTAGCACCCAGCAGAGCTGGCGGAGCACAGAACTCCGTGCTTCCCGCCGTCGTGCCATTCACGTCATGGCGCAGAAAGTTTCGGCGAAAGATATGGAGCAAGCGGCAGCGGCATGTGGCGTCGCCGTCGTCGTCGTCGTCGTCGTCTGTTGACTGGAGATAACCAAGTTATCGCACCGCTCCAGACGACGCAGCAGCGCCCACTCACTGTGAGGTGTAGGCTCTGGCCAAACCCAAGAATGAAATTCTCTCTTACTAGGGATTGTATAAATATATATAAATTATATATGATATATGTAGATGTAGAAACGTGTGTTTAGATATACCCAAAAGAACGCAGTTCTGCCTCAAGGGGATTGGACTCTACGTTGGAGACATGCTTTTATGGTCTTCTATAGGTGCTTTGTAGAGGGTTCTAGTATTCTATTATTTCATTGTTGGGTTAAAGAGCCAAACGAACGATAATATATTTTATTAGATATTAAATTCTCCTTTTAATAAGATTATAATGTGTGTTTTCTATAGAACATGTTCTAAAAGATATAAGGAGGTGCTACCGAAATCTCTACCTATAATTACAAAATTGTACATCTTACGAAAAACCAATTTACACTGAATTTGGTACCAAGAAAATTGTATTCCATAATTTAAGACACTTTTTAAAAGGTTTTAAAACCCCTAGTGATTTTTGAAGCTCCCCAGATACTGTTTTTTTTTGCTCTCCTTCGAAAAGGGAGTATCTAAATAATTATAAAGTCTCATTTATTGATGTTTTCAATGATCTTTTGCTTATGTTTCATCTTTTACTATATTTCCCTCATCAAATATATATTAATTAGTTAATTATTTTGCCTGCTATACCTGCTATTATTGTTTTGTATAAATTCGCTTGTTTTGCTTCAATTTTTCTGAATCATATTTTATGATTAACTGAGAGTAAGCTTTGGCTTACCAATGACCATTGATAAAGAGACTTTGTGATCTTGCTGAGGGTTGTTTATTCTAGATTCTAGAACAGACCGCAGCAGTGTGATTTTTCTAGATTTTCTGGACTTGAGACTTCCTCACTTCCGAACCACACACATTGTTGTCGCTACAGAAATGACCCATTGATATTTTTCCAAGTGCACAGCTGGTGGCGAAGTTGACGTACCTGGGGGCGGCGAGGTGGTGGTGGTGGTGGATGGGTGGACGAACTAGCTCGGAGGTGGGGGCCGATTGGCGGGGAATTCGCTTTGCGGTACGAAGTGCAAGTCAGGCAGACGGCACTGCCGCGATAAGGCTTGCCCCCCAAAGAGCGATCATGCAGGATTGGCTGGGGCTGGCTGGCTTGCTGGTTTTCCACTTGTGCGTTGATAAGCGCACCCAGACCGCCCCGGCTCCGCCGCCTGCCCCCACCACACTCGCACGGAGTTACACTCACGTAGTGTGTGCTTTTGCCCCAGATCCACATTTGCCCCAGTCTGGATTTTTTCCACCGCGTCCGCTCGCACGCACCTGCTCCGCTCCGCTCAGCTCGGTGCTCCAGTGTTTTGGTTCCGACAGCTAGCACCGTGGCCCCCGCCCTCCCCCGGGCCCGTCTGCAGCCTTCGGGTGCTGATGATAAGGGGGGCTACCATGTCCGTCTGGCTGGGCTTATCAGCGGCCGGGTTTCGCATATTACCCGAACGCCAGCAGGCGGGCGGCTCATTCGATCGGCGAGCGTTTTAGCGAGAGCACCAGTCTCCCAATCTCTCCAATCTTTCCAAATCTTCTACTGAAAAAAAGCCAACCATGGATATCGTAGTACAAAAGTCAATCTTCAACAGCGGCCCAGCCAGAGGTCCGATATACGAGCCGCCTGCCGGCTACTATACGCCGTACAACACACCGCCGTACATAGCTCCATACTCACCGGACCCGGGCACTTGGCTGGCGGCGGATCATCATCATCAGCAGCAGATGCAGCACATCAGGTTCCCAACGCCGCCCATTACGCCGCCGCGTCCAGTCAACGGATACGGCTTTGGCCAAGACCTTTCGCCCGCCACCCATCGTCAACGCACCGAATCCGTGATTATGAAGGCCCATGGCCAGCAGGACGAGATGTGTCCTAGCAGTCCCGTGGAGTTTCCGGAAGACAGCAAATCGTGCAGCAGCGGCAGCGAATGTGGCACCAGCCACGATTTTGTGTGCAACTGGATCGAGTGCGATAGGTAAGCATGGGAAAAGTTTGCGGATTATTTAGGGAACAGTCTTGGAGGGGAAAGAATAGTTAAGAGATTGAAAAAGAGGTTGAAAAATATAAGATTTTATTTGAAGAAAATAATAACCATCAAAATAGAGGAATATCTTAAGTAGATGGTTTCTTTTGAATGCCAAGGAATATTAATGTAATATTTCTAAAGAAAAGATCTCTAGTGTTATTTAGAAATCAAGAGATTTGAGAACCCTTTAAAAGGTGCCTAAAAATTGCAATTACATTTTTGAGGTTCCGTGTAAATTTTGTTAAGGTACAAACTTGTGTAGGGTATTGGATTTAATATTTTTAATTTTTACAAACACTTTTAAAGTTAACAATTAAAAACTTCGCGATTAAAAATTCTCAAAACTTCCTCGATTATTTCCCATTAAAGCCTGTCTTAATTAATCTTTGAAACGAGATAATTCCGATGAGTTCTTTTATATATTTTTATAGTATTTAGTTACCAGGCAGTTGACCATTAAAAATGATTACCAGATTCAACAGAAAAATCCCAGAAGCAGCCGCCGTCTGGCAAATGGCTGAACTTGTGGACTGAACTTTGTGATAAAGCATTATTGTGTCTGCCTTCACAGCGATAATAATACAATTTTAGATCAAAATGTAATAAGTAGAAAAATCGATTTTATAGCCACGATAAAAATGTGGATAACAATAATTAGATAACAATATTTTATTAGGATAAACTTAATACAAAAATATGCATTTTACACATTTACTTACCCCCAATTTCCCCTCTTTGATCGTTACAGGGTTTTCGACACATTGGAGGCCCTCGCCCAGCACGTCACCCAGCGTCATGCCATTGCCTCCCTGAGCGACGGTCTCTACTACTGCCGCTGGCGGGGATGCCAGCGAAGCGAGCGGGGCTTCAATGCCCGTTACAAGATGCTCGTCCACACCCGCACCCATACCAAGGAGAAGCCGCATCGCTGCCATTTGTGCGAGAAGTCCTTCTCGCGGGCGGAGAACCTCAAGATCCACATCCGGTCGCATTCGGGTGAAAAGCCCTACAAGTGCAGCTTCGAGGGCTGCCAGAAGGCGTACTCCAACTCCTCGGATCGCTTCAAGCACACGCGGACACACTCCATGGAGAAGCCGTACATGTGCAAGGTGGCCGGCTGCCAGAAGCGGTACACGGATCCCTCCTCGCTAAGGAAGCACGTGAAGACCTTCAAGCACAGCATCCATCTGATCGCCAGCCAGCCTCTCACGCTGCCCACGCACGCACTTCCCCGCCTTCTTGATGCCAGCAGTGATTCCGCCTTTGTGTGCCTGCCTACCGCCGCCGGCAGCGTGGAGTCCACCTGCTCCTCGGCCTCCGCTCGCTACTACGATGACTCCAATAACGAGCCCAGCGATTACTCGTTGAAGGCGAAGCCGGATGCGGAGTACTCGCCCAGCTATTGGCTGAGCGAACGGCAGCACAGTTACCTCCAGAGCGAGGACGACTTCTACGTGAAGATGGACGTGGAGTCGCCGCTGGATCTGCGCATGCACAGAATTTGAACTGCCAGCTGAGGCTCCAGTTCCGTCACTCGTCTCTCTCTCTTCCCCGTCTCTAGTCATTGTGTGCTGTATCCCCAGCTCTTGTCACTACTCCTAGATTACTGTTTAACCTGATTAAAGACTGTTGTATTTAAAAAAGAGATTTGGTTTTGAGATGGGGGACAAATGGGGGAATGGATACAAAAAAATCTCCATTGGATTCGGGGATTTTGTAGTAGGAATTGAAGATTTTTAAAGCTCTATTTTGTTACGATTTAGATAGCCTAGGGGTATTATTATTTTCTTAGAAATATTACTAGTAGACGACATCTTTAACCTCTCGAAAGTACTTATAATTGATGGGCATTAAAGTTCTATGGAAATATGTCTCAATAAAATACTTATTCATGATTATTCATGATTATCCATAAATGTCTCCACTGTTCTTTGGGGAAATGGGTTGGTACAGTACTCAATTTTAAATTCCATGAAGAAATTGTTCCGTAAAGTACTTAAAATTGATTGGCACTAAAGTCTTTTTTGCTCTATGAGGAAATGTCTCTGTAAAGTACATTGTTTAGACTATTTGAACATCTGGAAAAAGACTTATTAGTGATTAGCATATGTTCAATGCTTATTCATGATTATTCATGACTGTTCTATGAGGAAATGTCTCCGTAAATTACATTCTTACGATTAGCACAAAATGTTTATACTTCTAAGGAGGGAACTTTCAACAAATAAAGCTAACAAGCTATTGTATTGTACAAACCCCAAAAAACAGACAGACAGTCACAACAAACTACTAATCAATTGGAAAATCCAACGATCACTTTTGATAATGATTTTATGGCCCCAAACAAGGCACTACCTAAAGCTATTATTCAAGGGGACGGCGTGCAAAAGAGAACTGAATATTTGAAAATATTTATTGTTTAAATGCTCGCATCTAGAGGAGTTTTCTTTTCTTTTTCACAACTGTTAATAACAGATTTAAATCTTCATTTAGCAGCTTATAGGAATGTTAGTTTATCTAGAGATAATCTCTCATTTCTTTTTTTTTATACATACAACAAGAACAAACAAAATAAATAGCAAAGTATTTCACATTTTTGAAATAGATAAATACACTTTAAAAGCGGTATCTGCGTATATACTGGCAACATACTACATGCTTAGTAGAACCAAAACATACAAATTATGATTACATATTAATATTATAATTAATATTATTATTATTGTTGCACGCGCGTCGATTAAGGAAACTAATGTGTGTGGTTGGGGATCTGCTGCTATACACCATTGTCCGCATTTTTTTTGTTTACGCCCTAAAGAAACGTACGACACGTACGATATATTGTCGACAGATCGGACACTCGTTGAGCACCTTGCCACAGCTGGTGCAGGTGGCCATGTGGCCGCACTCAAGGAACACGCACTCGATGGGCGCATCCATACAGATTTTGCACAGCTCATCGGTGGCCAGTTTCTCCACAGCTACGAGGGAGAATAATGAATAAATAAAATATAAATATAACTACAACGTAAGCCCGAAGCTCACCTGGAGCCTCCCGCATGGTTTTCCACAGCCTACTGACGCGATCAAGCAGCTCCTTCTTCTCGCAGCAGCCCTTGTAGTCGACGCGGTGCAGCATAAGCACCTCCTTCAACTGTTTCACCGTCAATGCCTCCAAGTCTTTTCTGCAAATCCAAAACAAACTCAATGTTAATACCATTTCCTAGGTGAGAGTCAGATGGAACTTACAAATCCTCAAAGTCTTCCAAGTTAACGAAGCGCGAATCAATGCAGGCGGCTGGCTCATAGTCTAAGGGTGCCGCATACACATGAATGCCCACGTCATCGTCCCAGCGTATGTCATCCTCCTGCGTTGGCGAGAACTCAATGGTCGGTGTAATTGGCATATCGGGTGACCTGCCGCCGGCAGCCACACTGATCGCGTCCACGCTCAGTGGTGAAACGGCATGGCTGCCCGCCTCGGAGGCATCTACCGATTTGGTGCGTTGCTCCAGGTACGTAAGGAACTCCTGAAGCTCCCGCTTGATATCCTCTTCGGACATCTGTGAGTTCTCCAGGTGGCGTCGCATCCTCTCCACATGGCGACGGATGTTTGTCTTGTTCTTGCCGCACCGCTGACAGCTTTGGCGATGCGAATGCGCATGTAGGCCAGGTTCCGGCTGCTCGCTCAGCGTGGACAGCCCCAAGCTTAGGCCGGGACTATTGGCAGGCGCCACCGGTGACTCTTCATCACTGGAGTGGTGGCGGCGATTTAGGTAGCCATCGGAACGACGCCGGGTCACCTTCTTTGTGCGCTGCGGCACGGCGGGTTGGAACGCTGGAGTCGGATTGGCCGGACGCTGTTCTATGTTTAGGGTCTGGGTATTCTCGCCCGCTTCTTCTTCGGTCGTCGGTCTGCTGCTGCGTAGAGTGACCTCCAGGATCTCCTCGGCGGCACTCGTGGTCGGCGTCTCTTCCACAGCCTCGATCCTATTAACTTCCAGCACCTGCCACTGCTCCAAATTGCTGCTGTTGGTGTCCGTGGTGGCCTTACTCTCGTCGGAGATGCCACCGATGGCGCCCAGCTCCTCGAAACTTGACTGTGACGAAGCATCCGCCTTGGAACTGCTGGAGCCCGGCTTGGAGCAGCCCGGACTCGGCGGTTTGGCAGTTGCTGATCCTCCAGGGACATCCATGGCCGCCTCCAGGGCGTCATCATTGTTCGGCACTGGTGGGACATTCAATCGACTATTGAAGGCCTCGCGGAGCGACAGCTCACTGAACGTGGCCATAATCTCGTCGTCCGAACACTCGCAATCGTCGGACTTGTTATCACGGATGTCGTCATTGGCCGCCTGGCCCTGAGTGGACCCTTGGGAGCCGCGGGCCTGGCTGTTGCTGTTGCTATTATTGCTGGGGCTGCTTGGCGAGACGTTGGCATCGCGATTGCTCGATGCCGGCGTGGAAGTTGAGGGACTACTGCTGCTCTGGCTGCCCCCATTGACGGTTGCCGCTGCTGGCTGGACGTGGACCGAACCACGGCGCTGCTCTCCACCATTCACAGAGCTGGCGTATGTGGGAATCTCGCGCGTAGACACTCGCGGCTGCTCGAAGATATGTGAAGGCGCCTCCGTCGGCTGCCTGCTCTCCGGCGGTTTGGCATTGCCCTTGGAATCAAAGGCGGCAAACGAGTCGCTTAGGTTGTCGGTCAGGTTGGTGAAGAAGTTTTGGCACGACTGCTTGAGGTTGTCGATGGGGTTGGCCTGTCCGCGACCCGGACTATTGGTCGATGCGTTCGAGCCGCGCCCGGTGTCCATTTGGGCCACATGAGCCAGCACCAGACCGACCAGCTCCTCTTTCTCTGTAATTGAGCATCTGGGTGATACGAGAATCCGGGTAAATAAGAACCAGTGGCATGACTCACCTAGACAGCCCTCAGTGGAAATGTGTTTGGACTGTAGATAGAAGATTAGATCCTTGGGCTTCAGCTTCAGCAGATCCGTTCTGAGCAGTGGACGCTGGGCAAAGACAGAGCATCGCTGGCAGCGCCTTGCCACGATGCAGTTGGCACAATAGTAGCGTCTGCGGAGGTGGCAAGTCAAAGAAACATATAAACGTCATTCCCCGGAATCCCCGACATCGCCGAAGAGCACTGATTACTCACTTGCAGTCGAAGCAAGCGCGCTTGCGACGAAACACGGTGAACTCGACAGCGCAGCTCTCGCAGGGCATCTTGGCGGCCGGTCCTACGGATTAGGTCGGGCCCGTGGGCGCTGGGGCTGCTGCTTTGATCGACCCAGTGGCTGTATCCTTGGTCCTGCCTGCTCCCCTTCGGTCTGCTCACGCCCAGACCGCTGGCATTGCATTTGTTTTTCAATGTCAACGCCGTGAATCACTGCTGGTGAAGCGATGTCCTATGGCAGCAGCTCTCATGTCCGCCACGCGGGGATACGGTTACGATTGCTTTGGGTTTCCCCTTAAAGCTAACTCAAAGGAGACAATTTCGCAGGCTTTTGCAATGATTTTGTAAATTTTTATCAGGGCAAAATAGCAACTTTTAGTGCTGGGTCAACCACTCGCGATAGTATCGATATAACAAAATAATCGATGTGCGTGAGTTCTACTCGATATTTTATCAGCTCTAGGGATGGCAGTTGAGAGCATTGGAAGCTATCGATAAGAACAACAATCGATAGCAGGCCAGATGAAGCGGTAGATTTGAATTCCGACTTGATAATTATTTTTAATTAACAAAACCCCATTAAAGCTCACTCAGTTTCCTCTTTTAGTTAATTTTATTTAATTCACATCCACTACTTACAGTTAAGTATGTAATTGTATGCATTTAAATATAGGTAAGTGCCATAAAATGTTGCAATCTTGTTTTGTTGTTAAAATAATACATCAATTAGTCGCTAAATATTATTATATACGGCCTGCCTTTTGCTCCGCCTGCAAAAAGTCATTTAGTTATATACACATGCTTTTGCTTGTTTCCGTTGATTGAGCTTTTACGAAATTCTTGTCCCGATAAGTCTTTAATTACATAAACAAATGCGTCCGTTGCTCCGGCCAAAAATGTTTTTCCATAATAACTGATGGCAGTTGGAGGTGGAGGAGAATAATGTCCTCAAGCAGCGCCAGCACCGCATCGTTCGTTTTCAGTGGCTATACGTGTGTGGTGTGTTCCTCTTTCTTGGCGTGAACTTAAGCAGCAGCAGCAGCAAAATAGAGAGTTCTAGTTGTCGGGGGAAAGGTGAAAATGTACATGTGTTACGTTATTCCTATATATTGGCGAGTTGAACGTTGCTGTGTGTGGAAGAAGTGACTGCTGCTGCTGCTACTACGAGCCATGATGCGGATCCTCGTCCTTGCAGCGGCTCTGCAGGAGATCGTCGTTGTTGTTGTCGTCGTCATGGATGCCCGCCGACTCCAGGGCACGGTTCTTCTCGTAATCGACAAAGTCATCGAACAGACTGGGCCACGCTTCGGTGTCGTCATAATTTTGTATATCACATTGTTCCGTAAAGTTGAGGTACATGTTCCATGTATCCTTCGGTATGCGGCGTATATTCGGGTGCTTTTCGAGGAAGTGTATCCAGTTGGAGAAGAGATCAGGTGTTTGTACAGTGAACACTAGTTTCCACAGGTCGATGGCCATCTCCAAAGAGAGGACGCGCTGGTCGGGCTCCAGGCCAAAGCTAAAAACAAATTGAAATTATTGGATAATACGGTTTGGATATTCTCAGCTCCTTAGTTACCGAAAAGTAAACCGATAGAGCTGCTTGAACATCTCTGCGTCCGCCTTGAGCATCTCGATTGTCTGCTCCAGCCGCATTCGGATGCTTTCTAGTGTGTCCGCCCGCATTTTTTGCAGACCCTCAATGAACTCGGTCTTGGTGAAGCGGCACATTTGCGAGGCATCCAGGCACCAGGCCAGGACGAGTATGGCGAACTCATCGGGCTGATAGTTGAGGTCATTGCACAGTCGCTCGATGCCGTCCGCGAGTATCATGTCCTCGTCGTCCGGATCTTTGTACACATCGTATAGTTGGTTCAGGCTCTGGTGCGACACCTCCATGGATTCCTTGACAGCTGTGTGTGTTTGCGTGTGTGGGGGAGGAAGAGGAGGAGGAGGTAGTAAGTACTTTATCAGTGCTCACCGGCAAAGAGGATGGTGACTCACCAGTTGTTATGATATCGCTCATGGTGGGCGCAGTGCCATTAAGCAAACCTAAAGACTTAAAACTATTACGCTTAGTATCACAATTGTTTGCTTTTGCTGGCTTGAGTGGAGTTCGGCTAGAGAGCAGCTCATCGGTTTCTGCGGGTAGGAATGGGAATGGGTGGCGACCTTAGAATGAGGTGGTTACTTCCAATTTGCTATATCCATCCATATGGATCCATATATCATGTATATATACTTACCACGCGGCCGATCGTTGTAGAGGGCGCAGCGCTCGTTGGCATTGGGATTAGTGCCCACCGAATCGTAACAGTTGGCCAGGCTGGTTGCCGCCGGGCAGGCGTTGGAGTTGGAATTGGAATTGGGGGATGAGGCGTTCGTTGGCAACGATTGTTCGGCGGCAGACTGGAAGCATTTCAGGCAATTGCCCATAGTGTGGGCGGGGCGCGCTCTTGGCTCCTTCCTCCCTACCCTCCTACCCCTACCCCTCTGACTGCCCTAGCAGGAGCTCACGTTGGCTGCCAGTTTTTCGTGCTAGCTTCGGGGTGACACTTGTAATTGTGATTGTTGTTGCTGTTGTCTGTTTTGGTAGCGACTCCTGCTGGCCCTACGACGTTGGCACTGCTGGCGTTCCCGCTGGCGTCTCCAGTTCCAGTTCTCCAGTGACTCTTTGTTGCTACTGCTACTGCGATTGTTAACGCTGCTGCTGCTGCTGCTGCTGCTGCTTCTGCTGTTGTTATTTTGATGCCTCCTACGCAAACGCACACTCATCTGGGTGTCTGTGTATACGTGTGGTTGTGGCCCTCACGCGTATACATATACATGTGCAGCTGCAACTGCTGCAGCAATCACCACCACCACCGAATCGCGCTCGCTTGTGCTCGTCGTGGTCGGCACTCTTCACATTTTCACATTAGCACATTTCATTAGCTGTTTTTAGTGTATATTTTTTGGGACAATACTTTAACTATTTTTTCCTCCGTTTTTCACTTGTTAAAAAGTATCGATAATAAAATTAACTCGCAATCGGAACCAGGGCTGCACTGATCAGGGCTGCGTGCCAACGATTATTCGTAGATGGCAATGCCCTATCGCTGGCACTCACTGAGAGAGAGAGAGTTTCAAAGTGGGCGAAAAAAGTTAACGGAATTACAAAATTGTCGACGGTTTTAATATTTAGAAAATATATTTTGTTAATGTCAGTTATATTGACTTTATATAGAACGTAAAGTATGGAAAAATGTGTACTTAATAAATCTCTAATTTAAATCTAAAATTTAATTTACTGAATTACAATTGCAAATAGATTTTAGTGTTTTTTTTTATATATAATAAATAAAAGAAAAACCTTATTTGCCTGAAGTTTCCATTATCATATCTTTTGTACCGTTATCTGAATTATTACTCCAAATGCCTGTAACCTGCGAGCACACTTTTATCGCCCACTGTGCGTAAGGTGAGCGCGCCGAAGTTTGAGCCAAGTTAACAA
>JAEIIG010038247.1:0-32562 GCA_018904695.1 Drosophila parvula | reverse complement strand
AGAGTGTGCACCGTCGTCATGTGGAAAAGGTCTTCAGAGCTCGAGTAATTAATGCTGACATAAATTTATGTAATATTTATATTAGTTATTGTTAGATTAAATATAGTCAGATTAATATAAAAAACAAGACATTTTATGATAATTCTACAGGTTTAGTGTATCCTAAGATTGCACGTCATAACGTCCAATGTTGTAAGGCCAATGTTTTCCATACTTGTATCAATTTGTGTTGAAGATTTTGGCACAATGACTAAGTTACTATGTTAATTTAACCGACAATTGGACGCTGTCGTCCCTTATATAAATATAAAATTCTGAATGGCATACAATTAGTAGAGTTCTTGCTGCAAAACAGTGATCCTGTTAATATTCTTGGTATTTTATAATAGAGGTGCTCACGTATATGCACACGAGTTACTTTTGTTCTTATGAGTGCACACAGCATAAAGATTTGTGCAAGCTCGTCACATAGGAAAGGTTTTCGAGCACATGATCCTATTTACAAAGAATTTTGCACTTTCTCCTTTCTAATGTCCTAATCCCATTGGAATTTATTTTTATATATTCGTCCACTTAACATTCTTTATCTAGGTTTCTAATTAAATTGTGGTCCTTTCCCTGACGTGTCTTTAGAAGAATAAGTGATAAACTTTAAAGTGTCTTTCTCTAAATAAATTTGTAGCTACAAGTGGAGACTTTTTTTTTTTTGTGTAGGAATATGCACCTACTGCCATGGCGTAATTTTCAGCACCCATTTTTTATACCTTTTCATTAAGAAAACCATTGATTAAACTTAAAAAGAACCTTGAAGTTAGTAAACTCAACCGTAGTTTAACTCACATGAGTAACTCAACAAATTCATCGTGCATACTGGCATCCAGTATCAACTCGGCATTGGCGATGATATCCAACTTGGCAGCATCCGTAGCCCTGTTGAAGACGCCTTCAATGCGGCTGTAGATCTGCTCCTTGTGCGAGGCGGTCAGGTACCGCAGCTGAGCCAGCATTAAGGGCAATAGCGGCAGGGAGATGGCCGCCTTCCCGGTGAGGACTCGATCAGCAGTGGCCACTTCCTCAATTTTGTTCAGCAGCACCTCCACGCACGGATCCCGCAGGAAGTCGATCATAAGGAAGTTCATGAACATGCTGTTCTGCGACTGGTAGATCTGCTCTTCTCCAGAGGCGTCTACAGTGCACCCGGTGAGCAGCTTCTGCACCAGCTTGGATTTGGGCGCCATCGCCGTATTCAGGCCCGTCTTGAATGTCTCCACCTTGTCCGTGTAGGACGAGGCACTCATGAAAATCTCCCGCAGCTTGGCCACAATCGACACATGGTCGCAGGCCAGGATCAGGCTGTCGCCCTTGTCTAACTCCACGCCGGCTCGTATCAAAACCAGTTCGAAGAAGTTGTTCGGCTGCCGGGACAGAGTCAAGATGTTCCGGCCGGACGATTGTGTGCGACCTAAGGTGGCGGCAAGGATAACGCTGTGCTGCGAGAGGAAGCGCTGAGTGTGCTCCTGGGAGGCAGGTATGTTCTCCTCGCTCCCACTGCCCGTAGACTCTACCGAAACATCCGCGGTCGCTTCTACCAGACGCTGTAAGAGACAGTTGAATCTCCTTCCACGGCGGAAATCAAGGAAAGTCTACTTACTGGCACTTTGATGGTGGTGTTTTCGTCGATCGTGTTGAGGGGTTTCTGTGGCCGCTTCTTATACTTGCGATACATGGCGGACAATTATTTAATTTCACAAGAAACAAAACAGCAACAAATAAAAACAAAACAAACTCTCTGGCGCGCAGTAGTGTGACCGTAGCCCTGGCGCCCAAATACTTTCTCCGTTCGTCCTCGTTAGTATTTTTCTGATTCTGGTATTTGTGCCGAGTCAGTATTTAAAAGTTTTTGCTATTTGGCGGAAATTCAAAATTTTTATTCAAACATACTCTACATATTGCGTATAAAACTATTATTGTTCCTATATAAAATTAACGGATAATCATATGTGGTGAGTATTTGTGTTTACTTAACTGTAGGAGCTGGAAGCATGTTCCATAAATTGTTAACCGTAAATATGTATGCAATGGAAAAATCCAACGTAACGCTAAATATGATGATTATAAACTTATCATTAAATTTAAAGCCTTTCGATTTGAATTGTTTAACTTGGGTGCTAACTCTGATAATGTTCAAATGATTCCTAATATCGATTTTCAACTCTTAAAAGTGCAATAACTCACTATTGTGCTATACATTTCTAAATGTATATATAGATGTATGTATATATGGTTTATAAAAAGGAAGTATATGTATGTCTTGAAGTGATTATGCCAGAAATTGACTTATTTTCGTAACTAGTTCGTAGAAAATCACTAATTTGGCGTTGTTTTCAGTATTGCTATAAGGTATAATGATGAACTTGATGCCATTTCTATCACACCATTGCAGTCCAAAGCGGAAATTTGCGATTCCTCCACAATACTGTGCACCTGGAAACTGGCTAGGTTCCACATATCCCGTTTTAAACATTTAATTATTGTTTTTTCGCCCGACGTCTTTTGAAGCCCGTCATCTGCTTCAGAAGCTGCGAATTTTCGTCATCGAGATCCATGTTTGGCTCCCACAGCCGCAGTCGTTTGGGTATATAGATGAGGCCCAGGAGAGTTATAGCTATATAATAGAGAATAATGGTAATATTAAAGTTCGATTTTCTATTTCGAGATTTATGGTGCTAGAGATATCATTGGAGTTTTTAAAACCCTTAAAAATGTGTCTGTAATACAATTTGAGGTACCGAAATCAGTGCAAATTTGTTTTTTTACGATGAAAAATTTAGTAGCATAATTAGGGGTTTTAAAAAAAACTGTTTCTGAAAACCAATATCCAAAACTATCATATTTCTTCAATATTTTATCCAAGAGAACAAAATGACTTGAATGTAATAGAAATTAAATAACAAAAGCTAATCTATTAAAAGAAACCATTTTGATACTTCCTATATATAAATATGTTATTGACGGTTTCCGACTTGCATCCCCCTATGTAACCAATTGCTTAAAAAAAACATGAAACTTAAAAGAAATGAAGCATGTCCTCTCCAATATACATTTTCTATATATCTTTTTTATAAAAATGTAGGAAATATAAATATCCGTAAACACTTATATATTTATACTCACTGTTCAGCACACAAGGGAAGATCACGTAGAAGTTGATGGTGCTGGAGCGAAAGTAGAGCGCCTCGGTGGCATAGAAGACCATGGTGAGGGCCAGGGAGCAACCGCCCATGCTTACCACCCTGTCATAAAGTAACAAAAACATTGGTTTTATTATTATGCAAAACAAACTAGACCCGTGGGAAATACTTACGGCCTATAATGGATGTAGAGGGTGCAGTGGACTAGAGCGATGGCCTTGAGCAGGCAGTACATGCCAATTATCCGCGATATTGTGTAGTCACCTGTGAAAATACCCATTAAATAGGCCATAGTTTGCTATACAGCCTTATATTTGCCCGTAGAACTCACCTTCGATGAACTGAGTGTCGCTGTGATCGCCCAGGAAGCTGCGTCGTTCGATATAGCTACGGAATGCCGTGCCCAGATCCATGAACGCCACGAAGGCAATCCATCCGCGGAAGGCGTAGAGCAGGCGTTCGCGGGGTCTTCCGCCAGACTGCATGGCAGCCCTAGAGGAAACACAAAATGTTAAATATAATATCAGAACTAATTCAAGATGAAGTCTATAGGTCGGGATCCCGATCATGCAATACCCAACTCTTTCCCCTTAAAAAGTTTTATTTATCTTAAAGGCTTTTATCTGTTTTTGTCGATTGTCAAGAATGTATATAATTTAAAGGTTTAAAAATTGGCATTTAACCAGTGAATAATACTCTACAATTTCTTATAAACATCACGTTATTTAAGAGTCATTAGGAACCCCCTCTTAAATGCTTGTCATGTACATAATGGTTAAGATTAAGTTCTTTTGATATGCGAACGACATTTGGATTGTCATCGCACTTTCGCGTGTGCATAATTAGGTGCTCGCTCTATAATGAGGGCTTGTGGCAATAGCAGGAATTCCAACTGAGCAAACCGAGCAATGGCATGTCCAGCCGGCTTATCGACCTCTCGGAATCGCACTCGGAAGTCCCCGGACAACCACCCCTTTCTGCCCAGCACGGCGAACCCGCCCCCAAACTCTGGGCAAAATCGATATTATGGCACATAATATGCTTGGCCCGTTTGTTATTTGTGCAACCGCAAATATTTGTGCAGAGCGTAATTCCCGGCTGCACGCGACCACGTGGATCGGGCACACTTGGAGGAGCTCGAGCTCCCCCACCCCATCCGGGTTGTTTATTTTCAATCAACGCCGCCGGTTGGCCGGGTCGGCGTCGCCCGAGCAACGCGATTTGGCCCCGGGACCGGCTAGCGGCCGATCCATAATTATTCCCGTGCACTCTATAAACGCTCTGTATGTGTGTACATATTTATTTTGCTTACATTTTGCAACGATTCCCGAGTTACTCAGCAAACTTGAATTCGGGCACACGCGGCGTATGCGTAATGCTCGAATGTGACACTCTTTAATCGCAGAAAAACCTATTTTATGCTGCAGCAATTGTTTATTTTATTTTATTTTGGTTTTCATTTATTAAAGCCGAAATAATTTTCGTACCGTCGGCTGCAACGCCTCGCCGTCCACTGAATGGGAAAGTTCCCTGCGCCAGCAAGCAAGCTTTTATGCTTTTTGGAGCTTTACGCTTCCGTTGGGGCTTGTACCGCACAAGGGGATACCTGGAGAACTTGGTCTAGAATCTAGATGAAGCCTGCAAGGGTGGATTTAAAGGTTTTTGAAGAATATTATTATGTCTACGTACTAAAAGTATTTGTGTTGCTTTTATTAAGTATTAAAGTGTTTAGATTTATTTATAAAAAATACGAAGACTGATAACTTTTAACCCGAGATTTATAGATTTATACATACATATGTACATATTTATTTTCCTTGACCACAAGAAAAAACAATAAAAATACACATACTTATATACAAGTATAAAAGAACAGAGGCACATGACTAAATCGATGCGACTGGTGCTCCTTATTAAGAATATATTTATTGATTTTGAATTATATTTACAAATTTAGTTTAAATTATGTATACAAAAATGACAAATATAAAATAAATGGGGCCGTGTTGCCAGCTTAGCTTATTTCAGCCCAATTCTAGCATATTTGGTAATGAAAAAACCAATTATTTATGTATATTAGCATCCAAATATTTTTTCAGTTAAAAATGTTTCAAGTCATATATATTTTGAAGCCCTTTTTTTCAGGATTCTTTCTCGATTTTTTTTTTGCACATTATCCTAAATTTATTTCTTATCGATATATTTTATGTGGAATAATCAAAACATATTGAATTTTAAATACATATGTATGTACGTATAACTTTTCAATAAAATTTCCAATGCTTGAGTATGAAATGTGAAATGTGTTCGTCACTGAATTTCACCAATAAATCTATCAAATAATCACTAAAAAATTTGAAAACCACTAATTTTATATCCAATATAATTTTATTTAGCAAAAGTACAAAAGTTTAAACAATTTTGAAACGCTGAAGATGCATTTATAGTTCTATGGCTGGTAGGTACATAGAAATGTAGCCAGGTGGTGGAAATATGTCAACAATTTGTCAGGTTCTATGGCTCTCCTAGGGTGAAAGTTGGTCTAGTCCTTGCCAATGTTCGCCTCAGTCTTGCGGTACTCGGCCCAGTCCACAAATCCGTCATCGTTCAGATCCATGGACTTTAGCACATAGTCTATGGTGTCCTCCAGAGCTTTGTCGGTATACACGGCTCCGAGCTTGTGCTCCTCCGGCTCCTGCTCGGCCTGGCCGGCGGCATGTCCGTCCGCATGGCCCTCGGCTGGTTTCTCGCTACTATCTTTGACTGGAAAGGTAATGGGAAGTTACAGACTTGGCAGTGGTTAAGAGAAGCTCACCCGAAACCGCTAACTAATGTCTACATTTTTACTTAGATTATTGGTCGAAAGATTAGATGATGTTGGCTGTGATTTGGATTTGACTTTATTCGCTAAATCGGTTTTACTTACAAAGAGTTGCAGGCGTCTATATAATAGATTTCAGTTTCAAAAAGTTGTTCACTTGTCAGGGACTTTCTTCGATTTTTTTTAACGCGTAGTTTTCTTTTCTCTTTGTTTTTTATTTTTTTTTTTTTTTGTACAAAACAAACTTTCACACAATCAGTCTGTTGTTGTTGCTGCTCTCAAGTGGCGCTTAGAAATAAGTTCATATCGAGAAATAACTAAAGTAATGAAAATGGAAAACAAAAACGAAACGAAACAAACCGCTCGTGAGATTCGGGTTCATTATTCGAAATAGGAATCTTTGAAAAAGGTTCTTGGAAGTAATATAGTTTACAATTTGTTCTGTGAAGTTCTCCGATTGGAATGCTTGCAGCATGTTAAGTAAAATTGACTCGAATGTAATTCTTATAAAGTGCGCTAGGTCGACGTAATTTCATGACGTGTTTGAGGCAGAAGTCGGGAGTATGTGTTGCACGTCACAATCACGGGACGGGGACATGGTATGAAGAACTAAAGGTATGACGACTGACTACTAATGGATCGGCTGTGGTGGCTGCTGCTGTTGCTGCGGCTGCTGTTGCTGCTGCTTCTCGGCGGCCTTCTGCTGCGCCTTGATGAATTCCGGATAGTCGATGTACCCGTCGCGCGAAGTGTCGTCCATCTGCAGGATGGGATCGATGAGGGCCACTAGCTCCTCGTCGGAGAATACCTTCTCCTCCACATGCGGCTTATCGCCATTCGGTTGCTCCTTGCTGCCTTGCTCTGCACGGCAATGAGTTGTTATGGCAGATGCGAGATGGATTAGCATGAGATTCAAGCACGACCACAACCACAACCGGAAACAGACCCATTAGGTTACGCATATGCAAAAGAGGTAGAACAGAATAGTGGGTCAAACAAAACGAAACAACAGAAAACCAGAGACGCAAATCTATCTACATGAAGGACGGACAAACAAAGGTGGTAGTAGCTGGTCTTACCGTGCCAATGGATCAGCGACTTGATCAGCTCGCAACCGTCCAGCTTGTTGTTGTTGTCCGAGTCGTGCATCTTGAAGTAGTGGAACTGCAGCTCAGCCTCGGACATCTTGCTCGTATCGATGGGCACCTGCATGTGCTCCTGGATGTGACTGAAAATGGTAGAAAACCGTAATAAGTGCAGGCAGGCGACGGGTAAAGGTACTTAATATTATCGAAAAAAATATAGGAAATAGTTATGTTTCCCTATTTTGAAGAATACATGCCAATTTGTTGAGAATTTTAATACGCTTGAATAAATTACTTTGAAAATTTGTGAATAGATTTAAAAAGTAAATAAATTGGGCTTGGAAATTGGTAAAGCTTTAATTTCATTAGCTAAAATTATTTGATGGTGTCAAAAATGATACCTGAGCCGCTCCTATTAAAAGCGTGCCAAAAAAATAATAAATGTGAAAAAAAAAATAAATAATTGGATAGTATGTTGGTAATATCTAACTTTTCCACATGGAAAATGTTATTATGAGCAGTCAGAAATCGTGTCTGAAGCACAAAATAATCTAATTTCCTTTAAAACATAATTGCAATATAGGTTATTTTATTGAACATAAATATCTAAAGAACAAAAGTGTCCTAATTTTAAGTTGCAAAGAATGAATACAACTTTTTTGAGTAATGTTAAACCCTGAGTATATGTAAGTACCTATTATTATGATCATGTGTGTATGTACATATGTACATATCTAGATTACGTGGATATTTTTTGGTATCTCTAGGTTTATATTTGGTCAAGAAAGCAATTTTAATTTGTTGTTCAACTGGTAACATGTCAAACTTTTATTCACATTCCTTCATCTTCTCTACCCTCGGCATTTCACTTTTTATAATTCAGAACCGGAATTAGAAATTAAAAATCATTTTAGATTTCAGGAATTAAGATCAGATGATCTTCCGGCTGTTAAAAAAATAAAATTATCAAGACAATAATGATAGTAAACGTACTACAATTCTATAGCCTGTGAGGCATGACCTTGCCTGGTGGCGCTAATCAAGAATATATACACGTATTTATGGATCGGATATCCCTTTCTCTGCCTGTTATTATAATATCCTTTTTCTGAAGTATGTATGTATAATGTATATTGTTATATTCGTTTATATTTCGTTGCTGTTACTATTTTCACCTTTATTTACCTTTATAATTCTAGTCAGAAGTTGCAACAAATTTACAAAGTGTATTCTTAGCCAGCATCAACATCCTAGTCGATCTAGCCATGTTTGTCTGTCCGTTTCTACGCAAGCTAGTATCTGAATAACACGTTGCTATATGCATATAGCTGCTACAAACTACATTTAAGTTCCTTAGCTTTGGAATGGGTCTCCTTATGGTCAACTCAAAAATAACGACCACTTTAATGATGATAGGACTCTGTCTAGTCTGTTTATAATTGTAACTCCACACTAAGAAAGTTGTCTTCGCAGGGAGAGGCTTGCCTACAGAAGTCTATTAACTATGGTTTCTGAATTTTTGTATAGAGCTACAATACATACTACATATGTAGATATCTGTCCGTGTCAGTTTTGCTAATTTATGACGTCCTTCCCAATTAGAGCTAAGCTCCTTTAATCGATGATGATTGACACGTCGTGTTTGGTGATTAGATAGGCAGACACTTACGCGCGTTCCTTGTCGATGTTGCCCGTGTTCAAGACCTGCTGCGGTTGGCCATGGTGGTGGCCACCCGCCTGCTGCTGGTGGTGCACCTGCTGCTGCTGTTGGTGTTGCACTTGTTGCGGCTGCTGGTGGATTGGCTGTTGCTGCTGTTGCTGCTGCTGCTGCACAGGAACTTGCTGATACTGGACCGGCGGCTGTTGCTGCTGCTGGTGCTGCACTGGCACTTGCTCGTATTGCTGTAGATGTCGAACAATGAATCCATGTCTGTGGACCGGACAATGGGCATTCTACTCACATACTGCTGGGGCGGCACACCAGGCGCCGAGTGGACCTGTTGCTGGTACTGTTGCTGCTGCTGATACTGCGGCGGCGGCGGATGATGCTGTGGCACTTGCTGCGGCACTTGCTGCTAATAGGGTCAAGAAAATGGATTACTTGGCGCTCGTCCCGAGGCTTCCAGCTGGATCGAAAGCCCTTCATACTCACATAGTGCTGCGGATTGACGCCGGGAGCGACGCGCTGGCCGGCGGCGAGGCACACCAGAGCCAGGAGGAGGGGCAGCAGCAGAGCTGCTTGCTGGTCCGGGAAGCGCATCTGCATGGAAGAGCTTGGATTCTAGCGGGGATCAGATCGGATCGGATTCGTGGCGCCTGTAATCTCCACGTCGCTAACTCAAAACTAGAGGTGGAGAAACATCGATGTCATCGATGTTTTTTTGGAAACATCTAAGTTTGGCATTGAAGTTTTACCATCTCTAACAGAAATTTTTTCAAAATGCGCGCGACTTTCAATTTACCGTGAAATAAAAGAATTGGGAAAAATTTGGTTTTCGGAGTGACCTGAAAACATTTTATTTTAAACTTATGTTTTTAAAAAGATTCACAAAGAGGTCATACTATTTTTGCGAGATATTTTTGCGCAAACGAATTCTTGCTTCCAATTTGCTCGTAAAAATTACGTTAATGGCGTTTCCGGGGATAACGAGGATTTTTTCCTCAAATTGGAGTCCTTGTCCCGGGGTGGGCAAAAAACACGTAAAACGAAAACTATCCTCAAAAACAATGGCAACGCCAAATGTCTCGAGGGGTCTTGATACTCTTTCCTCGCACAGTCCGGCAAGGCCAAATGTCTCAAGGTTTTTCTTCTTATTTTATTTTTTTTGCGAATTGAGCGATTATTGCCTTCTTGAACGAAAAATTGTGGTTAGCACACTGCTTATTTCTATCTTATTATATTTTTAATTTGGAATCCATAATTTGATTTTCCTTTTTTTTTTCTTTTAATTGTTTTTTTTCGAAGCACTGAATTGAAAGCCAAATAGGGATATTGTTATTTTAGATTTTGGAGCAGCTAATCTGAAAAACAGATCATATTCTGTACGTTGCAAGATTACGTTTAGTTTTCAAATTGCTACAGCTGATTACGTAGCTTGATACGTTCTCGTTGATTTAGTGCGACCAGCCTTCGATAAGAAAATCGTTTTTTTTTTGATAATGTTATCGAAGTCTTGCCACCTCTAGCCTCTCTTCTTTTTTAACACGCAAACCAACTGGTTCAGCGCTGCTCAAAATACAAAGATTTGAATACCTCGACCAGAGAAATTGCTAAATAATGGTAAGGAATCGGCCGCCACATCCTTTGGAATAGTTGACAATGGCCAAATACTATATTTAGCCGGGAAAAAGCGCCGCACGTGGGACTTGCTAAACATAACCTAACTCTGAACTTTGTTTCCTTCACGTCCGCAGGCTGCTGCACCCAAGGATATTGAGAAGCCCCATGGCGGCGATTCTGCCTCTGTGCACCGCATCCGCATCACCCTGACCTCCAGGAACGTGCGCTCGCTGGAGAACGTCTGCCGCGATCTGATCAACGGCGCCAAGAACCAGAACCTGCGCGTCAAGGTGAGAAGTCTAAGTCCGCAATCCTGCAATGAGCTTACGCATTTACCTGGAGGCTTTGCGTGCCACCAGACGCTTAGCCTAGTCTTTAATAAATGCCAGAGAGAATGCCTGAATCGGACATTATTCTTGCACTGATTCCACCCAGCGCGAGAATAACACATGGTTCAGGCGACAAGACTGCAATATTAAAAAACTCGCCGCTAATCACTTCTTTTCCATCCATTTCAGGGCCCCGTGCGCATGCCGACCAAGACCCTGCGCATCACCACCCGTAAGACTCCTTGTGGTGAGGGTTCCAAAACCTGGGATCGCTTCCAGGTTCGTTTCTCATTTTTATTTCAATATAAGCTCATCGATGGGCAGATCTGATATCGTGGCTAGGCAAATCGCATGCCTTACCACAGTATCTAAATGGTCTGCCCAGAAAAAACGTGTTCTCATAGTCCACTTTGTTGGTATTCCTCACAATTTGGCTCTCCGAATTCGACAAACCCCTTGAAAACAATCTGGATTCCGTCCATCTGTGGCTGCTGACTAATCGCACTTTATCGTTACTTTCCAGATGAGGATCCACAAGCGCATCATCGACTTGCACTCTCCCTCCGAGATCGTCAAGAAGATCACCTCGATCAACATCGAGCCCGGCGTAGAGGTTGAGGTCACCATCGCCAACTAAGATCGGTTGATGGTACTTTTTTACTTCTTGAAGAGCTTGGCGTACGAAATAAAACCCAACCGCTCTTCCTAAACACGTTTATCTGGCTTTATTGTTGTGCGAAATCATATTTTGGGGGCCAAGTTTGCTGGAATGTTTTTAAAATAGGTTGTAACCCGAAGCTAATAGTAATCTGGGACTGGGGCGCATGCAATCTTGACAAAGTCAGCATACCGCACGGTGCTGTTGTTGTTCACGTTAGCCTCACGGAAAATGTTGTCCACCTCACGCATGGACAGGCCCTCGCCCCAGTTCTGGAGGAGATTACGCAGCTGCCTGGCGGATATGGTACCCTTGTTTTGGGGATCGGCTGCCTTGAACGCGGCTATCACCTCATCCGGCAGACTCTCCACCTTGGAGTGCTGGTGCATGATGTCTAGGAAGTCAGCGAAGCTCATTTTGCCGTTCTTCTGCTTCAGGTACGAAACCAGTTCTTGGATGGTCGGCGACAGCCCCAGAGAACGCATGATAACCTGAATAACGAAGTCTATTAGTATGGGTTTCTCTCAGTGGAGGAAGGGGTAAGGGTGCTTCCACTCACAGTTAGCTCGTCCAAATTGTTTATTTGGCCCGAACGGGCGAACAGATAAAAGCACTCGCGGAACTCTAAAAGCCACAGATAAGGAATACTTTTAGAATGAACTCATCAATGAATGACTGGCGTTCAAACTTACCATCAATGTCCTGTTCTTTGAAATAACGTGCCTATTAAGAGTGACAGAAAGAAAGTTGCATAAAAAGAAATGGTTAATGAGGGCAGCCAAGTGGAAAGTTCATTTGTAATGAAAAAAACGTAAGTTTACTGAATACCTACATACATACGTAGTTCAGCAATCATTTCACTGTGTCTTACCATTTTGAAGGCCTTTTTATTGCACTTTAACGTAAAACAAAGAATAAATAAGGTAAACAAGAGAAAATAAATAAATTAAACGAAGAACTCAAACAGGTAGCTGGTCAGTGTGACCAGATGTGTAAGACGTAGAAAGGTTTACGCTTTCTAGAGGAGGTAATTTCTATAAAACTGGGCGATAACCGGAACCTATCGCCTCACTTCCACATCCCATTTGTTATAAAGTAAACAAAAGAAAATAAATAAATTAATCAAATAACTCAAAAAGTGAGCAGGTCAGGCAGCGGACCAGATGCTTAAAACGTATTAAACTTTCTGCGGTAGATAATTTCGATACAATTGGCCGATAACCGGAAGTAATACCGCTTCCCAGTTGCTATCAAATTTGAATTGATAAGAAAAACGAACGAATATGTTAAGAGTTTAAAATGTATTTACCTTGCGACACAATTACACAAGTCAGAGCACACTGTTGTATTTAAATATTAAAACAACATCATTTAGTTATTGTACAATAAAAAATATCTGCTTCCCTCCGCATACAAAATTTGAAACTGCACCTGATGATCTTAAAAACTAAGTACGTCCTCATCAAACAAAAAGTATAGTATATATATATATATGCGTGCGAGCCCAGAAGGCAACGCTCCAAAATGAATTTGTGAACATCAAAACTAAGAATTAGAACTTATAGAAGCAATAGGCTAATAATTTGTGTCCAAATGTTGTAGATAGTCGAAATATTAGTTGTGTTGTGGGGTTAGGTCTTTAGTTGTGGTTGGATAGTTAGGCGCCGTCACGCAGATCAGCAGATCTTCTAATGGTCTAAGGGGCTTTAAAGCGTTTCCGTCTCATATACACGCACACACACAGTTGTAGGCATAAGTACGTCGGCACACTGGCGGCTTGGCTAATGAACGTTGATGATGGACTCTCGGCCCTTGCCCACGCCCACCCAGCGAACGGGTACGGCTAGCTCGCTCTCCAGGAAGCGGACGTATTTCTGTGCGTTCTCCGGCAGCTCCTTGAAGTTGCGTATGTGCTCGGTGGACGTTTGCCAGCCGGGCAGCACGGCATACTCAACCTCGATGCCGCCCAGCTCGGCAATGGTGCCCGGGAAGTGGTCGAGCTTCTCGCCATTTGGCTTCTTGTAGCTCACGCCCACCTTGATCTCCGGCAACGTATCCAGAATGTCCAGCTTCGTGATGCAGATGCACGTGTAGCCGTTGACCAGCGAGGTGTACTTCAGCAGCGGAATGTCAAGCCAGCCGCAACGACGCTTTCGCTTCGTGGTGACGCCGATCTCAAAGCCTCGTGTCTGCAGCAGTTCACCGATTTCCTGCAAATTAACAATATGGATCATAAAATCGTCCACAGTGGCAATGCCAAGTTTCAATGCTCACATTCAGCTGCTCGGTGGGGAAGGGTCCGTCGCCCACTCGCGTCGTGTAGGCTTTAACCACGCCAATCACCTCGCCAATCGTCTGCGGGGGCAGGCCCAAGCCGGTAAGGACGCCGCCAATGCTGCAATTGCTGCTCGTCACATACGGGTACGTGCCGAAGTCAATGTCCAACATGGCCGCGTTGGCGCCCTCGACCAGGATCGTCTTGCCGTTACGCAGGGCGGTGTGCAAGAAGCAGATGGTGTCCTTGACATAGGGACGCACCTTGTCCACGTAGTCCTTGTACCGGGCCAGCTCCGCCTCCACGTCCACGTTAATCGATGGGAACAGGCGCACGTGCGTGGCCACAATGGACTTGAACCTGAAGGGAGCCAGAAGAGGTTAACCCCTTGAACTGTACGATTCCAATGGGCAGTCCTTACTTGTCGCTGAACAGGTTGAAGTCGCCGAGTAGCTCGCCCACACGGATGCCGTTGCGCGTAGCCTTGCTGGAGTAGGCCGGGCCAATACCCTTCTTGGTGGTGCCTAGCGACTTGCCGCCCTTCTCCGCCTCCTGCATGCCATCGACATGCTGGTGGAAATCAAACACCAGATGGGCGCGGTCGGAGATGATTAGACGGTTCTCCAGATGCTGCAGCCCCTTGGCCTCGTTCTTCAGCACCTCGTCGAAGAGCGAGGGCAGATGGATGACGACACCGTTGCCTGTAAAATGTAAACCAAAAATTAGTACTTTTCGATATAATTCTGGGGACTCCCCCATTTCTGCAGGGCCCGCCACTTAAATGAGTAATTGATAAGCAACACATTTTGTACTTTTAATTACTATTAATCTATTACTACTATTATTACTATTAATCTATTAAATTTAAAATCAAAATTTTTGGAATTTGAATGTTCCATCGTCACATCGATCTCACCTTGTTAAGATGTGTTTTTATTTCCCTAATATTTTCCAATCTATATTTTATGAAAAATATTGTAACTTTTGATATATCGAAGTTTTTAAATATAAATTTATAGAATTTTAAAATCATTAATATAATCGAAAAATTGCGCATACATCATTTATTTAACTATTTTTCTGATTTACTTATTTATATATTTATAAAGAGCTAACAAATAATTAAAATTATGAGCTAAATGATATTGAGCAATGGTTCGATATATCAAACAGCATATCAAGTTATAGCCACTTTAAAATATATATTTATTTCATATTATATAATAAAAAAATATAGATATTTTAAGTTATCCCTAGTGAGGCAACTTTGATGTTTAATTAATATTTTTCACTTTACGTCTTTTCTTTCCCTCTGAGTGGGAGTGTGAGTATATTTCTAGAACTCCACTATTCTGGTTGAAACCTAATCATTGTAACTATGTAATATCTTTGGCTTTTTGCTATTTCAACGGAAGGGTTTTATAATATATATAATTGTATATATCAGTCATAGGAAGAATAAAACACAGAAAGTGCAAGCGGCCAACTAATATTGTGTCTATAAAGTTAGTTGAGCTTTGAAGAAATTAAACTAACAATCTTAAATAATAAACTAATGGAAAATAATACTAGGTACAATAAATAGCTCACAAGATAACGTTCTGCCATTTGCTCGGCACTTTCTTTGTGATTATTACTTGTACTTCGTGGCTAATCACTTCGCTTTATTATTTAATACCTAGACTTCCCCAGTAGCCCCCAAGTGCCAGCGATACTGAGTGTTACGTGTCCCATAAGACCTCCTGGGAACATCAAGGGTTATTGGTGGGCTATCTATTATAACAGGAACCGTTCGACAACTCTTGCATAATAAGTATACAAGCAAAGTTGACGATACGCTGATGAGACCATGGAAGCAATTTCGGTATCATAATGCCAAGGCACGCGAGCTGGCTGAACGGACAGGGTCGCTTGAATTCAGCTCGAAACGGGTAGGGAAATTAAAAATAATAAGTTAATTGCATGATTAGAATAATTTTCCACCACATACGAGCCCCATTGAGTGTGTGTGTGTCTGTGTCATAAACGATATCTAAACGGCAAAAAGCTCTCGTCACATTTCCAAGGGGTTGGCTGTGGTATGGGGACTGTGGTCTGTGTTGGTGCGGTTCTGATTATCTCACAAATTAGTCTTGTGACAAACGATGAGAGTGCGGATTCGGTTGTTGCTTCAGACAAACAATGTCGCCCACACACACCCCATCCACTTGCAACATCGATTAAACTTTCAAGCCGGAGAGGAAAGCAGGACAAAGTTACGATAATATTGACAATAACGACCTTGGACGCTGACAACTTGTGACGTCACTAGCTGGCACAGCGATAATAAGCATTTCCCACAACCCGCGCCGAACTCTGATTTAATTATCTCAATTGCCTATAAATAGAAAAGTAGAAAACCTTTCATTTTCATGGGCATGCGGCGCATCAAAGTCGAAAAACAGACCAACTGACCCGCAAGCCAATGTCAATGATGCACTAAATCTTGCCAGAAATTCCTCCCATACATATGTATGTATGTACGTCTCTATGTTATATACTTATTCCGTACATATATCGGGGGTGTGGGTATATATTGCTGTTGGTATGTACATACATATGTACATATATATTTGCTCGATACGTTCAATTTCAGTTTGCCACAGAGCGAGTGAAAACTAAAAGCAAAACAAACCGACGACACACCGTATATTTACGACCTATACTGTATGCAAAAAATTCGTATTTTGCTTATATTTAAATTTGAAATGAAGAAAACAAAAGTGGATTGGCGTTGGGAAAAACAATCGCTTGCTTACTTTCATTGGCAACTCTTCATCTCTCACTTTCTTGCTAAATCTTGAATCTCTCTCTCTCACACCTGTATCCTGGCTAAATATGTAGCTTCCCGATCCGGTCTCCTCTTGACTTACCGATCACGGAGACGCACTTCTCGTTCACGACGCCGCTGGGCAGGAGATGGAAATCGAACTCCGTGCCATTGGCCACCACGGTGTGTCCAGCGTTATTGCCGCCCTGTGGAAAGAAATAAAAACATACATATATAATATAAGCCATACGATACGGTTCCCATATATACGAACTATATCTGTTGATACACAGAATTAGCATTGTTTGTTTTGCTTTCGGCGACAAAGAAAAACAAAAGTTGTATGTGAAAAATAAATAAATTTTATAAGTTGTAGTAGTACATATGTAAATTGAATAACACGGTCGACGTACCGTACGGCAACTTTGTCTGTGCCCCCCACGTGCCCACAAATATCAAATGACAATAAACGAAAGCGGTACACACATACGCACACACCCAGATAACACTACGTGTATCTCACGGATACGTAAGCACTCGAGATATTTAATGTGTTTTCCTTTTCGTTTTGGCAACTGTACAAGTTTTCTACGTTCTGCTAATCTAACTCAAAATGTGCCTTCTTTATTAATATTTAATATATACTGTAAAGCATCTACAACAAAATGATTAGCGAAAAAGAAGAGTGAAAATTCTGGAACCTTCACAAATCATTGCTAAAAACCAAAAACAAGATAATCAAAATGTTTACGCCGGGCCAAGGAGAGAGCTTATAGCCCGGCCGACCGATAAGATACGGGGAAATGGCGAGATCGCGATCGCAGCCGAGGTCCCGCTTCTAGTTCCCGTTCCCATCCGTGGCCTTTCGCGGCGCAGTATACGGAATACGGACGTAATCGGGAATCGCCGCCAGAGGGGCGTGTCAGTCGTGTGACTCAGCCCCCGGGGTGCGATAATCGCGCCTGGATTCCCAGCGAAGCTATTATATAAGGGCGGCCCTGATAACAGCTCCCCGATTCCGCTGAACCACTATGATATGATGGATGGAGTAGTCTGTCTGCAGGCTCCTTCCATGTCATATCGTGCATTGACCCGGAAAGGTGGTTATGGTTTCGACCTTAGACGCAAATCAACAAGTGGCTGGTCACCATAAACAATCCATTAGCGGCACGCAATTGTCGAATCCCCTGGATATTTGTTCAGCATGCCCGGAATGGCGCGGATACCGCCCGTCGGGAAGCCCAAGATTCTGCACGGGTTGCATATTCTGTGAATGATGTTGGCGGTTATGTAAACCTGGCGGTTCGCTGAGCAAGCACAACAGATGCGTGGAAACGAGACGGGGCAAGGAATTAACGTCAGCCGCGAGAGAGACGACGACTCGGAGCGGAAGAGAGACAGCCAGCACGAGTGACGAATTTCGCTGCGCCAGCATTGTTGGCAGACTTGCTGACGGAATAATAGTTCTGTTGTGCCATGATTGCAAAAAACTAGCTAGGAACTTATTTTGGATATATGTATGTATGTACAAGCTTAAAGTTATTGTACAGTCGATACGTAGAAACCGATTAAATGGGATGAAGAAAAACTTAAGGGTTATTAAAACGGACTTTTGTGCTGATTTTTTTAATATTTACATTTCTTTGCTTTTATTTTTATTTGGGAAAATAAATAAAGGTCTGCAGTTACTAGTAAATGAATAAATGCAAGTTAACCCTTTTTTAAATTCCAAGCTGAATATGAATCCTTTAAGCTTTTATATCGATAATCTAATTGAATTATTAACTTACTGCTAAATAAATGATTTTATTACGCGACTGCAAGATTTCAAGATTTTGCGCCCGGTAGAATATTCTCAAATGTGGGATTCCCATTTTTCTACAAGTACCCCATGAGTATGATATACGCATCAAGGGGAAGGGGAAAGGATGCAAATTTATAACCGACTAAGACCGAGTTTGTACATAATAATTTAAACTATAGAGAATTAACAAATGCAAGTAAAAAAGTATGACAAATACTTTTTAGCTTTTAACAACAAATATTTTATTATCGTTGTCGTGTTACTTTTATTAATATGTAAGATTGGTTCCTCAAAGGAATGTTGCTTTGTGATTTTTCAAGTGAACATTTGCAGACTACTTTCAGCACGCTTCTTCAAAAGGAAACAACTTTTGGATAAACTATTGCAAACACCTGCAAGTTGGCTAGTTCCTGACCACCGGAACAAGCCAGATTTGGCTGGAATATGTCCGGAACGCTTGCACTGCGGCATACACATCAACACATGCGAGACGAGGCTGAGAATGAGAATGGAAGTGGGAGCGAGACGGCCGGGCGGATTGGCGCACACATGCGCCTCTCGCACGAACACTTGGACAAACACGCTGACGGACGGACACACACGCACACACACACTGGCGCAGCCACATGGCGGGCGCAGAATTGATAAATACAAATGGGAAAGCATGCGGCGGCCGAAAAGAGCGATAATAGTTGGAAAAAAGTCGCTTCGCTTGTGAAATTCCCAGCTGCTGGGCGCAGGGGTCGACTGTCCGGGATGTCCTTGGACAAGGATAACGGCTGGGCTGTTATCAGCGCCTTTGTCAAGCCCCCTTCCAGCAGAACCCGATTACAGCATAAGCAGTGGCATAGTCTCACCTGACACCTGCAAACAATGTCCACCTCGGAGGCGAGCATGTCCACCACCTTGCCCTTGCCCTCGTCGCCCCACTGGGCGCCCAGGACAACGTCCACCTTCGACTTGTACATCTTGGTGCGGCCTTGGTGCAGCTGCTCGTAGTGGTTGCCGTTGGTGGCTGACATCTCCCCGGATCAGAATCGGAAACGGATCGGACACGGAACTCGGGAACTCGGAACTCAACTCGTATCGCGGATCTCGGCGCTTGGAAGTCGTTCGCGAACACGTTGTGATTATTCTCTGATGGCTGTGCTCGAACGGCATTGGCTATAAAACAAACAGACTGCCGTCTGGCGCCGGAACACGGTCCTACTGCGCGCCGGATTTCCACCCCCCAGCCGCGAGGTAACACTAAGCGCGATGCGTGGGCGGGTTTTCGTAAGGTCACATTTACCGACACTTTTTCGCGAAACTGTATAATTTAATTTAAAATTTACCGAAAGGGTGGTGGAGTCGTGGAACCCATAGCTGGGCAGGCCAAGAGCTAAAACGCCAGCCTGAGGATCAGCAGACTGGAAACACCCTCTACACCAAGAGCAATCAAACCAAACGCAATGCTGCTCTAATGAATTGTTTATTTTTATAATCAACCAATTGTTGTTTTCATTCTTACTCAATATTAGACGATTTTAAATCAAAAATATATACATATATCTTATTTTAAATACTTAAAAAAGTACACAAGCATAATACAAGCAGTAAAACAGAAATGATTGTGTTACTATCAAAAATAGTTCGTTTATATTTAGATAATAATTCAAGAAAAGATATTATATATATCTACGATAGGAAGTTTAAAAATATTGTTTTTTATCAAAAGCTGCTAATAAACTACCTGGGAGTTTGCCTTTGTAAATTTATTATCAACGATCATTTCGTCGACTTACAAAGCTTCTTTGTCAAGACTCCATTTCGATAGAAAACTTTAAATCTTTGTTTTAATAACTAAAATTAAAATCAAAAAGGAATTAATACTGATGATTCTGCAACCCATAAAGATAGTACTTTAATTCTTGAATCAAATTAAAGACATAAAACTAAAGAGGATAACAAAATTGGGTAAAAGAGTCGGACTTTTTTTAATGTAGCCATTTGAAAACATTACAGATATTTTATATTTTCCGCCATTCGGATTATGGTCATACTCTAGCAGTCAGCTGTTCAGGTCAGCTACCGCATTATTTGGTTTGTTTTGATTTACCATGTTTGGGGCCGAAGAAAAGTGTCATTTGTAAGTATTTACTTGTCATTGGAAAATATGTATTATGGTTAAGTACCCTGCAGCTGCCGGGAAGTTCCCTTCAAGTACACCTGCCCCAAGTGCAATGCCTTGTACTGCAGCGTTGGATGCTACAAGTCCAAGGAGCACCTAAAATGCTCCGAGGAATTCTACAAATCTTGCATTCAGGATGAGTTGGCTGGAGCCGCGACGATGCCGGACAAACAGGAAGATATGCGGAAGATCTACGATATCCTGAAGCGAATGCGGGAGACTGAAGGCGGTTTCAATCCCCAAGATTTTGACGCAGATGGGCTGGAAAATCCCTTGGATTCAGATGACGGCGAAGATCCAGAGGAAGCCGGTGCTGAGGATGATGACGAAGAGGGTGCGGGTGAAGATGGTGAAGAAATTTTGGGCGAAGAAATGGAGGAAGACATTGCAGCCCGACTGAAAGGCATTGATATCAATGATGCCGATAAAGTTTGGAGCCGGCTGACGACGGAGGAGCAAGAGGAATTCCAGAAACTAATCACCAGCGGCGACATCATGAAACTCATGCCAGATTACAAGCCGTGGTGGAACAAGGGGAAGAACTCTAAGATTGTGGTTATTCCTTCACCGGAAGAAGCCGCCAAGAAAGAGAGCTCAGTACCCGAGATATGCGGAAGTATAGCCAAATTCTCAGATATATGCAAGAAGGAACCGTCGCCCTGCCTGCATTATAACTTGTGGAACATCGTCAGCGCCTACGCATGCGTGGCTCGTTTCTTCAGCGGGGAGCAGAGAACCAATGCCAGCGAAGCTGTGGCTCACCTGGTTAATCTCAGCTCCACTCTGAAGTATGGCACCAACTTCGAGGATGCTGAGGATGCCATTATCTCCGTGGAGATGGAGGCCATAACCACGGGAAATGGTCCGGCCGGAGCGGCCGCCGTGGGAAGTGCCGGAGCGGGCTCTAACTTCCTAGTTGAGAGCAGGGAGCAGTTGCAGCAGGATGCCCGCCAACTGATGGCCACGAGGGATAACAAGCTGGCTGCGCTGAGCGATGTTCTTCATCTGCTGCAACAGACCAAGGCGATGAGCAAGCGCAAGAATCCTCAAGAGGCAGAGTTCCAAAAACTATTTGCCCTGGCCAGCGGCAGTGTGGAGCTGGACCGATCAAAACTGACCCAGTTGACACGAAAGATAGAATTCATGCTGTCTTACGTGGCGCGGGAGGAGATCCTGTGAGATTTCCGTCAGAATACATTTACATATTTCAAAATCCAAAATTATCTGGTGGACTTGTTTAACTGGGTTGCGCAAAGATGGAAGCTGTTGTCAACTTCGTTCATATGTTACCGTCCATAATGCGCAGTATTGTAAGTAATTAATTAATAAGTATAACGATGCTATTAAAATAACTGTTATGTAATTTTTCTCGATTTTTTAAAATTGATTAAAATTAGTATACTCCTTGAGTTTGGTATCACAATTTGTAACTTAAATTAATTTAAGTTTTTATGAGGTCTCTTCAGCAGCTTTGCTTTCTGATATCTAGTTGAAATATTTCGCAAAAAGATTGGATATATTATTTGGATTGCCTTTATCCTAGCTTTTTCAATTAATATGCCTGTATGGAAGAAAAACAAAACAAATTTCAAATTTTTACAAAACAATTTTTGACTTAAAAGGAAAATATGCGATTTTAAAATCTGAAGCGCCTTCGACATCGTTAAAACTTGGTTTGGAATAATTAATAGCTATTTTTTGTATAAAGAATTAAACAAAGTTTACATCTTCAAAAAAAATGTAAATAGTTAATGTAAGGTTCAAAAGCAGCAATAAAATTTAATGTTGTACCTAATTGCATATGTAGGTACACAAAATATTTAATAGGTATTTTCTTAGCAGCATTACGTTATTGATTCACGTTCTTCTTCAGAGCTAAGTTTCACACCTTTTTTCGTATACGCGCTCCATTTCGGTCAAAACCTATCTCTAGTGGCGCCGTTATGGGTAATGAGTAATTATTTAAGATTATACTGATCTAGACAGTCGCATTTCCCTTTAGTCAAAATATTACGTTTTTGATCATTTCTCGCCAAAAGGTTAAATTTCTGATCACTTTACGTTGTTTGATTACGTTCTTGTTTGAATCAAGTGTGACCAACTGTTGTGGGGAGGAATTCCTACCGCATTCGGTCGAAGGCTGGCGTTATAAACGGTCCGGCTGCGGTCACACATAGTTTTTTTAGTTGGCCAGACATACTCGAGTGCTTTTTTACGCTATTTTGTTATTTGGTAGGTGGCCGTGCTCTTTCGAAAATTTCAAACTGTCAAAGTACACAGTGGAAAGAATTAAAAACGCTTGTTTCAATTACGTTGCAGCAGCAAAAACAACAACTCGGAACGGACTTAGAACATTTCGTGTGAACGCATACGCGTTTGGGTGTAGCGGAATTTCGCTGCTGTGTGTGTGTGTGTGCTGTGAGCGAGCGCCGCTTGTGTGTGAGTGCGTGTGTCGGTGTGAGTCTGGCAACAACAGAAATCCAATTCGTACGCTTCGCCTACTAAGTAAAAATTAGTTCAAACCAAGAGACTATTTAATCGCAGCCCGCCATCCTTATGTAAGGTGCCTGGATAACGATGCAAATATTTGCTGAAAACGGGAATGAGAAGTTCAAGTTAAAGATAAACGAGTTTCAGGCTCGAAAGGTGCAAAGGGGGTGGGGGAGGGGCAGGTGGCTGCCGCTTATCTCCCAAGTGTGCGACGTGTTAGCCCAGAAGTATGTGTGTGTGTGTGTGTAGCTAGCATACATAGAGATGCTTGTTCGGTAAAGTTGCTTATCTATCTCCACAAATATGCGAAGTATGCGTCAACCTGTTTGTAAACTTTCTGTTGGCAATTTCTACTGGCAATTCGCAAAGAGCCGCGAAACCAAAGTAGTTATGACTGCAGCGGCTAAATTTATACCGATGAGAAAAAACCTGATGGCCAGCAAAACACCGTAAGCGCATCGCGCATATCGATGACAACAAAATGCTGACGCCCAAATCAAGACAACTCGAAGAGGGGATTCAAGACCCGTCATCAATCTCAACGTGCGTGTGTGTGTGTCGCTGTGATTAAATTCCAGCCACCTATACATAAACTTGTACATATACATATAACCGGTCAATGTCTGCCTGATAACATAACCGTTATACGGGCAAGAGACGTCAAAGTGTGTGTGCCGCCGCCAACGCCTGCATTGTTTACAAACAGCTGACAGGCATGCAGGGAAACTCCTCCCCTGATAAGGTACAGAGTTTTCCCTCGAAATGGCTCTTCTAAATATAAAGTTAATATAGCCCCGATAGCAAGCGAAATGTCCGGCGACCCGGTATGAGTCAGGATCATAGATAATTCACAGCCGTTATCAATGGGGGCAGGCGGCCAAAGCCCAAGGCAAGAAATACGGCAGCTGATTAAGGTCCGAGAATGAAAAAAAGTTCCATTAAAGTTCTACCTGTTGCATCAATGCCCAGGAATTTCCTAATCGCAGCAAATTAGGCAAACAATCAATTTGCCGAGCGGTATACTATATTGTTTAACAAACGATTTGTTGGTCCAAGATAAACACTACGAAAATACAAGTTTGCGTATAAACAAAAAGCATATTTCTTGTTGTTGTTGTTGCTGCCGTATGGGGAAGTTGTTTTATGGCGGCAGAGTCTATTTACGTAACTGCGGCCAAAACTCATATTTTATTACTAGTGTGTGCGGCTTATGCCGTCGAGTGCGTGTGATTGATTAATACCGATATTGGAACCCACAGGAAATGTCCCACCACAGCGATGATCAGCTCCTGCAGGCTGGAAGCGATTCCTTCTGGGAGCCCGGCAACTACAAACGCACCACCAAGCGGATCGAAGATGGAAACAAGTGAGTCTCGATTCGTCTTAAACAATAAGTAGCCGCAGGGATATAAATATATGTAAATAAATGGAAATTTACCACTGCACAGAGAAAAACTGTAGCATCAGCTTGGGTTTTTCTACTTAATTATTTTTTTTACTTAGAAACCACAGAGTCACTTCCATTAAGTCGCATTCAATGGAATTTATATGTTACTATACAATGTTTTCAACTTAATATATAAATAAAGGGAAATATTAGATTTGCCTTTTCAATTTGTATTCAAATTGGCGGTATTACAACTTTTGTTTAATGAAATAATTTAATTTCTTTGTAGGAAAATCCTGTTCTGGTGTAATTAATTTATGAAAGGCTTATTGTGTTGTTCATTTAAAGCAAATTGTTTAAAATCCAACATAAGATGCAGTCCATATATTACATAATGAGGGTTTTGATTATCTTTGACATTTCCCCCCTATATAATCAAGAGTAATCATTGAATAATATTAATATTTCATATAAAATGAGTCCCTCCACTGTAGAAATAATCAAACATAATAATTTCGCTGACCCCCTCCCTCCCTCTAGGTGATTACGTAATATATGGACAGCCATACCATGCGAACGCTTACACAGTCGGTGTGAGCAGAGCTCGGGCAGCGACACTTTCAGACTCGCGATTCTATCTGTAAAGCATCACTGATTTAAAGAGTTGATATAAGCTAAAGTACTGGCTGTCATATAATATCTGTTTATATGTTTTTTGTCATAATGTTGTCGCAATAAAATTACTTTTCCTATTTTTTTGTTGCTAACACTAGTCAAGGTATATTTTATTTATTATTAAAGTAAAATCTTTTATTAGTTATCTGAATGCCTCCACTAAGCGCCCTAATTGTCATAGCAAGAGTTTTGTTGACAGAAATTGTGGTTTTACCCTCATAATAATATACATTTTATGGCTTTATTAGGGCAAAGCTAACAATGCTGATATGCTAAATGGTATGACACAGATGAGAGTTATTTTGATAGCCAATTGCTAGTTTTTCTCTGTGCATAAGCACTTGGTCCCCTGGGTCATTGCCAGCAGCAGCAGCAGGCAGAGTAACTCTTGAAAGCAAGCCCAACAAACCGGTTCGCATTATTTTGATTTCTGTCTCTCATTTCGCACGCAGACTCTGCAATGACCTACAGCAACTGATACAGGAGCGAGCCGACATCGAGAAGGGATATGCGAAAAGCTTGCGCGCCTGGTCAAAGAAATGGGGTGAACTCATTGAGAAAGGTAAGTGAAAAGGGCAGGAGATCCCCCCCTTATGTAACTCAGCTGCCATTTGTTTACACACACACACTCGTGGGCGTAGCATGGGCGAGCAGCTAGTAGTGACCCGCTGGCGGCAGAAGCGTCAGCTCCAGCTCCAGCGGCAGCGCCAGCGTCACGTTGTCTTCCCACCGCTTCTGCTTCTTCTTCTTGGCCCACTGCCTGTTCTTATTCGCCACACATTCTGTACATCATTCTAGCCATTGTTGTTGTTGTTGTTGTTGCCGTTGTGCGATAAGTGGCTTAAGCTATTAATGGCTTTTTTTTCGTTGTTTGTTACCTCGTTTTTGTTGGTTGTAGTGTAGCCAAAGCCCTCGCACTGTGGTTCCAAATCGCCAGCCCCAATTTATTTAAACATGTTAATGAGCCGGCAACGCAGAATGTTTAACTAAACTTCCAGTCTTTGTTTACATTCATAAAAAGAAAATATAAACGGAAACGAAGCATTTTTTATTGCAAATATTGCCAAGTTTTTATGGATAAACCGATTCTTAAGATCTCTGATTTGTATCAGTAAGGAAGGGAAAATCATTGAACGTTTTAAGACCCCTAACCTGAAAAAGAACCAAAGCAAAAGATTACGAACTCGCAAATTTACCATTAATATTAGTTTGTTACTAATAAGAATAGTTTCATTGTTCTTTTAAAGATATTATTGGGTTTAATATTATAGTCACTCTCATTCATTTACTTCCCTTATACTTTTTATAAGCTACTTTTTCAGTTGGTTTTTAGGCTATATTTCCTTGGCGCCTAATGGCATAATTGTCTAACGAAAAACGTCCATTCCCCCATTCCCCCATTCCATAGCCACGGAATGGGGTCTTCGGCCATTTTTGGCGGATGTCCGGCACAGTGTGCGCGCTTCTTCGTGAAATGAAATCGAGTACAGCGCTTGCAAAGTTGGAAACCGCTTTGCCTCATTGCTGCTGCTGCTGCTGTGTTGCCTCTATTGCTGCCATTTGCTGTGACCGCCTCTGCACGGAATTCTGAGTGTCCACTTTCACAGTAACCAGCAATGGGCAATTGCAAAAGCGGCTACCTACCACTTCTTCCGCCCCCGTCCTCTGTCCGTGGCCACTTGTATCTTCTGGCCAGCGGAATTTGCCTAGCTGCGTCTAGTCAAAGATACAGATACGAATACACAGATACAGATACTGATGCGAAGAGTGAGACTGAGCTGGGACTGGGAAGCAAAAGCAGAAGCAGAAGCAGAGGCAGACGCGCTGGCCAGCGGATCACCAAACCGGCACCAAAGCGTCGCTTGAAATGGTTTCGAAAATCAATGCGACGGGAAAATAGAACGAGTTATTTCTGTGCTAAGCGTCTCAATTTCTATATCTTTGTATACGTCTGTACGCCTGTGTTCGTTGGCGGGGTATTGGGGCTAGTGAGTCGTTAGGCAAACGAGTTCCGTGCATTGCCAATTATAAGACGAGCATCATATAAATTTGATTACGGTGCGCGCTGCCATCTCTTTGTTAGCGCCCAATAAAAAATGCCAAAAATGTGCGCTGTTCTCCGAACGCACACCGCAGCACCCATACAAGCGTCCATTCCTACAGCGAGCACGCTCCCCAAGCATATTTGTGGCTATAGCTAACAATATTTGCGGCCGTAACTGCGACTGCGGCTGCGACTGCGACTGAGGCTGATTAGATAAACCCGTGTTTCGTTTACCGTGTGCCAGAGGGCCCCGCCATGACGTCAGCTACCTCGACTTGGCGACAAGCTTGTAATCGTCTGTTAATTGAGAATCGAATGGCATACTATATGTATATATATAAATATAAATATTATATACAAACGTACAAATTTTTGATTTATTCTTGCAGGACCGGAGTACGGAACCACGGAGGCCGCCTGGAAGGGCGTGCTAACGGAATCGGAGCGCATCTCCGATGTTCACATGAAGATCAAGGACAACCTCTGTAACGATATCAACAATCAGATCAAGACGTGGCAAAAGGAGAACTATCATCACACACTCATGCAGATGAAGGAGCGCAAGGACCTGGAGGATCTGTTCAAGAAGGCCCAAAAGCCCTGGGCTAAGTTGCTGTCGAAGGTCGAGAAGGCCAAGGCAGACTACCATTCGGCCTGCAAGACGGAGCGCAGTGCAACCAACCAGGAGCGCAATGCCAATGCCGACAGCTCATTGTCGCCCGATCAGGTAAGTCTCTGAGAACAGGGATCTATATTTGCCTAATATTATTAGGGATGTACATATATCGAGATAAGAGGGCCGAAATGCTAAATCGCCGAAAAACGCGCTTAGAATCACATCAAAAACATTGATATATTAAAAATTAAAATATCAAATTTTTTGTAAGATTATTGATTTCTGTCAAAATATCAATTTTATTGAATATCCCATTTATTTTCTTTCATTTTATTCATTTATTATAGTGGCACGATATATATGAAAATATCGGATATATCGATATTTTTAATATCGAATTTTTCGTTAGAATCTAGACTCAATCAATATATCGATTTTATGGAATATTAAAACCAATTTATCGAATTTGGTTGTATAATCTTTCAATAAAAGTGATACAAATATCAATTTATTGCATGTACCTTAAAATACGGATTTATATATTGAATTTTGCGTCAAATGTTGATACAATATCGATATATGTATTCATATTTTTTTTAGTCAACATTACAAATAAACCTAAATATAGCTCTTTTACAAATGTTTTAAGTTCTATTAGTTAGGGGATGTCCATGCATTAAGTAATCACCTAGGGGGAGGGAGCTGATTAAGCTTGATTATTGAAGGAGTGGAGTGGTTACTCCACAAGTGGTGACTCCACGAGTGGTTACTGATTGAACAATGATTACGAATTCATTTTATGATTCCTTTAATGATTACTCTTGATTATATAGGGGAAGGCGGGAACATGTTACGTTAGCACATGTTCAATGATTTTTTCGGGACTCCCCTGTAAATGGACAGCCCCTTAGTTTAATAGGAACATCTTATATTAAAAACAAAAAATAAAATGGATATGAGCCGCCTATAATTTTGTCGTTAGTTCTACTAGCTGTAGTGAAAGGACTTCTTTTGATTGAAAAATCAGAATGTGATGGTAAAGTTTACGTTGAGCCTAATATTAAAATAAATTTTTTTTACTAGGTTTATCATTTAATTTTTATTTATTATTAAACCTAGTTGTTATACCAATGTGTTTCTCTCCCCCATAATTAGGTGAAGAAAATGCACGATCGAGTGCAAAAGACCAAAGATCAAGTGCAAAAGTGCCGGGAGAAGTATGAGCAGTCGATTGCGGAAATCACCAAGTACAATTCGGTGTACATCGAGGACATGACATCCGTGTTCGATAAGTGCCAAACGTTTGAGAAGCAGCGGTTGCAGTTCTTCAAAGAAATCCTATTTAACGTGCACTCGTGTATCGATCTAACCAAAGTGCAAAGGTGCGTAGCCTTAAACTCATTTAGCCAAAGATGTTACAGTATCGTTACCCCTCAGCCTGCCCCAAATCTATGACGAGTTCTACCACACGATCAACAATGCGGACCAGCAAAAAGACCTGAAGTGGTGGTCGAATAATCATGGCATTAACATGGCCATGAACTGGCCGTCATTTGTGGTGAGTAGGAGGGGCCAGACACCATGTTGTGGTTTAGTTCAGGCGCCTAATGGAACTTCCGGTTTGTTTGTTAACAGGAATACACGGAGGAGTTCCGTGACATTGCCAAGGGCAACAAATCAAAAGAGGCACTGCCGGCAGCACCCATCACGCTCATCAATCAGCGACCTGTGGCCGAGGATGTGCACGTAAGCTTCAGTCCCCGTAAGCATTAATTAGAGGCATACTAAACCGATTCACTCCGGCAGGAATACCCCACAACAAACAGCCTGAAGAAGAACACCAGCACGCTGGGCAGCACCAGCAGCAGGGCGAGCGTGAAGAGCGATATTGTGGCCACGCAATCCTCAGCCACCACATCAGAAGCCAAAGTATCGGCGACAGCGTCAACTACGGCAGCACCGGCGGCAGCAGCGGCATCGAATCGCAATCCGAGCGTAACGTAAGTTGAAACAGTTTGTGTATTGTTTTGAATTACACTCGAGTGCTCGCCCAGAGACACGTCGCGTTGAATGCGCTCATTTTCATTGAACTAATTGATTTCAATTTGTATACATACAGCAACGGCAACGGCAACGGCAACGGCAAAGTCGATGCAAATCCGTTCGACGAGGAGGAGGAGTGGGACGAGGGCGACAACGTGCTGGTGGACAACGGTGAGCCGGGCGTGCCGGTCAAAGCGCTGTATGATTACGAGGGCGCTGAAAGTGATGAGCTCACATTCAAGCAAGGTGCGTTGCGGGCGAAGCCCTCCACATGATAATCTCTAACGTTCGCTCTCCCCCTTTGCCTTTCAGGTGATGTTTTCGAGAAGCTCGAAGATGAAGACGAACAAGGCTGGTGCAAGGGACGCATGAATGGTCGCGTCGGCCTGTATCCGGCCAACTATGTGGAGATATTCAACGCGTAAAGAGGGCGCAGTGGCAGTCGTTAGGCAGATATAGATATATATACAGGCATATACGTATATATAGATATTCAGCGGGTTTAGAGACGCATTACGGATTACAGTAGAGCAGCAGTCGTTGATGAAATATTACCATGCATATGTATTAGAAATTGTTATGAGCAATCGCTCGCACTATAATAGTGCGGCCTCTGAGGTATTGGGAGCATTGGGAGAAGGACTTCCTTCAAGCAATAGATCCGATCCAACCAACCAACCAACCTACCAACCTACCAATCAACTCACCAACAGTAGCAATGCGAACATACAGATATATATGTAATAACAGAAACTTAGCTAAAAGTCGTCAACAGAACAATAAGTGTAAGCGTCAATGTATGCAATGGCATTACGAATTAAATGTATTATGTAATTTATATGCTATGTATAACAACTGAAACTGAAATTATGTATTTTTTTTTGTCACGATGCGGCCGCATTTTTACTCCCTCTCTGGGCCCGTAACCTTTTTTGCGGTCGTGGCCAGCCGGGGGGACGCGCAGCGAAATCTTTGGCAAATTTAGATATTGTACATGCATAGCATTTGTAATGCGTTTCTTCAACATTTTATTATTTATGAAGTTTTGTGTATACATACATATTGGATTATGTATACGTATATTATATTGTACTTGTACATTTTTAAATGACTTAAATTATTGAAATAAAACCAAGGAAAACACGATTTAAAACGGGCTTTTGTTGGGTCAACGACACACTGATCTTAAATTATAAATAGTATTTTCTATTTCGCACGGCGCACACACCGCTGATGATTATTCTTATTACCTTACAATATAGCGATAGTGATTCAATCTTAAGCTTAATTTTTTTAGTGGACCTTTGATACTATCGTCAATACTATTGGTGTGAACAAAAACTCAAAATTAGGTGTATTCCTGGATGTGTTTTTTGCATTTCTACATTTTAGCCAGTAGAATTCTATGAATATAATACAATTTAAATGCATTTTATGCATTTACACAATTTATCTTATCGTTCATCGGCTTGTATCAAAAATAAGTGATGAAAGACTCAAACTTTGATAGTATCGAGGCATCATCAATAGTGCTGGCCAAAAGAAAGACAAGCCATCGATAGAGCCGCTATTTTGGGCCAGAAAAACCGATTTTAAGGTCTATTTTTCTTTTATATTGACAAATATTTTATAAGCTACAGAAAAACTAAGATTACAAACAACACGATTAGTTTTTTTTCTCTGCGTCCATTACTATTTTTATGTCTTTAATAAATTATGCACCCGCCAGTATTTTTTTCCAGCTTCGAATCTTTTTTCCTTCAATATCTTTTTTATTGCCGTCAAGCTAAGCTTGAGAATATAAAAAACCTCGACTTTGTTGTTATTGCGTAGTGAAATAGCCGATCATTTATGTTTATGAATACAAACAATGTGCGTTTATTAAACACTTGTGGTAAAACACCGCCTACAGGCGGGCCTGGCCATTGAAGATATAAGTACATCAGTTTATTTAATTCTACGACTTTGCTTATGACAACGATCTGTAAGGTTTTGTTTGTACTGAAATTTTGATTTAAAGCATGCTTTTGGGGATGGAAATATAAGACATATTTGACGTATGGAAATATTTATTGGTAAGAAATTGATTTGATACATATGTACAGTCTTACTTAGAGTTTACAGGTGTGCCGAGAATATTAAATTAAATTTGAGGCTTTCAATTTGTAAACTGTATTTTATCCTGGACATGACCTTTGTAGCGAGTGTGCTCGTCTGTGAAGTACCAGTTGCTATTCAAAGCTGCCTAAGTTGAAAATAAAAATAATAAATAATAAGTATAAATGCATTTATCTCCTAAACCAAAAATACAAATAACGAAAAAGATTAAAAGAAGCTTTAGTTTATCATCAAATTTTACTCCAATTTCATAGGAAAATGTACGTTTAAAGTACGTTTATGCTGCTTCGTGCATTCATCCCAAATAATGGTTTTTCTTTCTAGCATATATACTATTCTATATATACTTTTTTTCTTCACTTTCTTTCAACTTTATATTTATTAATGAAAAATGTGTTCCTTTAAATATACTCGGACATACAAATGAGATTTAAAAATCGAAAAAACAAATATAGATTCGACTAAAACGCGATTTTTTGAAGCAAATATACCAACAAGTCTTACACAAGTCGGAAAGAACAACTAATCGAGTAAAAGTTAGAATATACATAATTATATAAAAAATAGTTGAATCTATTGTTTGCCTTGGAAATGCAATTGGAATTATTAAGTTCTCAGTTAACAGAAGTTCTAGTAAACGCTTCGCGCATTGCTACACAAAAACACTCTTAAATAATTACAATTACGAACTCCTTTTGTTTACATCGGGGTTTGGGTAAACAGAAATTTTAAAATATATTTTTCTCGTCTCGGAGAAAAGATATTTA
>JAEIIG010038246.1:0-43065 GCA_018904695.1 Drosophila parvula | reverse complement strand
AGCGGCGCTAGTGAGCCAGGCAATCAGACTGCAGAGGAAGATTAGCTCAGTTTTATTAAAGATTCGTGCTCTCGCGAGCGTACGAAGCCAATAAAATCGAAGAGAGCAGCTCTCGCGAGAGCATGAAACTGTTCTGAAACGTAGCTAATCATCCTCCTGCTGCATTCTGAGCGCCTGGTACATGGAACCATGCATTTGACGAATTTGTACTGGGAAAACTTGTGTTAGGGAACTTGTGGCCAAAACAACAACAACACTTTCCCGCAGCTTACATTTAGTGTAACAGGCCAACAGACATGAGTAGATCAACGATGCACTTACTTATGCGGTGACGTCAGTCAATCGTTGGCTCTCTTTTTACCGACGGTTCGATTGCCAATAAAATCGAAGAGAGCAGCTCTCGCGAGAGCACGAAACTGTTATTAAGCTTAGCTAATCATCCTCCTGCTCCATTCTGAGCGCCTGGTACATGGAACCATGCATTTGGCAAATTTGTACTGGGAAAACTTGTGTCAGGGAACTTGTTGTGGCCGAAACATAACAATAGGTGACCTCTGCTTACATTTCGTGCAGCAGGCGAACAGAGAGCAGTAGGAAAACGATGCACTTATCTTTGCGGTGACATCTTTCGATCGTTTTATACTCTTTCTAGCAGGCGTAAGATTGGGCAATAACAACTTACGCACAGCCCACAACTAAAGTCCAAGTCGAACACCCCGCAGTCTGTCTGGTCTTAGTCTTGGTCTAACCAACTTAACTAACCCAGTTTCGGAGCCAGCTACGCCTAACAAGTGCGCATACCAGAGATTGCTTTTAAGGTCCGACGAAACACGCTCGCCGGCTGCGTTAAATCAAAACTTCTCAGATAGAGTAACCTGATTTTTTGGCGCTTTTCAAAAGGAAACTCGTCTAATGGCTAACGATTAATTAAAATATTTGTTAATGGAATCGAACGGGTTGGTGGCAAAGGATCTCCGGCCTCTGAGCTGTGAAGGTTTTCCCCCCTCAAATCCAATCCCAGTCCCCCACATCACAACTCCATCTGTATCGCGGCGTGCTATCCATTAAAACATGACAATTATTTTTATGACTTAATGCACAGTCTGTGGAGGCCTTGTTGCCCAATGTCTCTAATGTTGCAAATTATTGACAAAGTAAATTAATCTGCACATTTGTTGGCCGCCGGCCAGACCAGAGACAAACTAGCGCGACACCTCTAAGATCACTAAAGCTCTCCCACTTGGTGGGGCATATTACTTAGCGAATGTGTGCAGAGGGAGAAATTCTAGCCTATTAGTTATAAGTAATTTTGATATTAATTTTTTACTAAATAACTTTAAATTAGAATTGTTGATATTGTAAGATGAGAAATAATTATTCCAAGTTTCAGGGAAAGAATTTAACAATAAATAGGGATAATCTTGAATTAAAGGTAACCGAAATTTGATTGTAGAAGGTTTTATAAAAGGTTGGGATTTGGAAGCTTTATGATATTTATGATATTGTATATACAAATATGGGAAAATACATTAACACAAGGAAAACTATACCATACATTAAATATATAATATTTTTTTTTTTAGGAAACAAAGACTGTGGATTCTATAAACCAGGAATTGTAGAACGTTTTAAAAATGGTTGGTAATTTGTATATTTAATATACTGTGTATTTCAGAATGATGTCACATGATAATATTTATTTATTTACCTAACAAATTATATCTAGTAGCTTAGCTAGCTTACTTAGCCTAATGAATTTATTAATAAACAGAATTCACATAATAACTACATTTATGAAGATTAATCCTGAACATCCTGTTTATAAAACAGGACCTTAATATCTACGTTTCTATTTCCCATACCCATTTCTTCTCTGTGTAAATCGATAGCAGCTTAGACTTCGACTTTGTGCGAACCACACTTTGCATATTTCTTGTTTAATTATAATTTTTTCGGGGCTCACTTAATGAGCGCGCTCCAGTTGGGCCGCGGCGGCGGTGGCGGCGGCGATCTTGTTTGGGAGGCGCGCGTGCCGAAAATCGACACGACACTCTGGGTGGATTGCCACATCCAAGTCGGAGTCAGTAATGAGTGCGGAGTGTGTGCCAGTGCTTGTATATAAGCAGCCGAGGACTACCCCAGATTAATTACTTCGATTCCGATTTTCGTCGAGTGCACTTCAAACACACGCCCAAAGATCCAAAAAAAAAAAAACAAACAAAAAATGATGGGAAAAGTGAGTCTACAGTCAGTCGGCATCGCTCTGGGATTAATAACTCTTGGAATCCTTTCCAGCTTAGCTACCTGCTGTGCCTGTGCCTGGCCAGCGCTGTCTGGGCCATTGAATTGCAGCCGGAGCCGGACTACGGCCCGGTGGCCTATGAGTTCCAATGGGCGGTGAATGATCCCCACACGGGCGACATCAAAAGCCAGAAGGAGACCCGCAAGGACGACAAGGTCGAGGGCGTCTACGAGCTGATCGATTCCGATGGCTATCGCCGCATTGTCCAGTACAAGGCGGACGATCACAATGGCTTCGAGGCCATTGTCCAGCGCGAGCCCACAGATATCAAGATCCCGTTGCCGGAGCCGCCCAAGAAGCTGCTGGCCGCCAAGATCCTTACTCCGGTGCTGCCGTTGGTTCACTATGCCGCCCCCAAGGCCATCATCAAGCAGGAGCTGTCCCCCGGCAACTATGTATCCGTTTCCGGACCCACAGCCCAGTACAAGTACTAAAAGGATCTGGACCTCACATCATTACAAGCTCATCCGGATAACCATTTCACTGCCATGCTCCATTAATTAAATTATAGATTCGTCCATTAAAATGTACATAGAAAAATACATATACATAAACTAACTACAAATAAAGAAGCAACGCATTCAATCTGTTCGTCAGAAGAACACAAAAAGCATGGAGTTTTTATTGGGAATAGAAGGGAAAATTCCGATTCCTTACAATCAATAGATAAATCTTCTCTTATTATTATAAACATATATTACTGTGAGAATGCCACTGACTAACTTAGTTTGCCGGAAGAATAAATTAAATTGCTACTAGCCCAAGATAATGGCAAGATAATTGTGAAAGTTAATAAGCAGCGTCTTAGATATCACATATTATCATTATCTCAGATATTTCTTTCACTTTCGGAGAACAATAAGCGGTAGCGTTTCTTTTAGTCAATGGCACAAAAAAAATGAGGTAAATAAAACGTGAATGAAACTGACTTAAGTTAGTTGAACTCAAACTCTTGGTCTCACTCCAGCGGGGAGACTCCACCTGTGCAGAGTGGTGGTGTCTCATAGCCAGATGTGTCATCATCATCTGGGGCCAGCAGCTGGCTCCGAATTAGTGATAAGCACAAACTAATGCTATCGCCGCCAGACGCGACATGGTCGCCATAGATGCCTCTAATCTCACGTAGCTGCCTGCGACTCGAGGGCGTCCAATTACCGCTGCCGAAGACAACTCTATTGGGTTTGGCTAACGCTCAATGGGAGCATCAGTGCGAAAATGGTTGACTCGCCGACGACATCACGACATCTGCTGCAGGCCCTCCTGCTGACGGGTTTGCTGGGCTTCTGGCTCGGCGGAGATACGGCCAAGTCTGATGCGGATGCCAAGTGGATGGCTCCGCTTAAGCAGTACGGATACACGGCGGAGCATCTGAAAAACAAGATGGAGCACGGCGATTTCATTACCTTTGAGCTAGGCAGCCCGAACTACAAGATCCTCAATCCGGAGGACGAGCCGGAGTACATCACTGCCGATCAGCCACACTACCAGGAGATGCTCAAGCGCCTGACCAGCGCTCAAAGCGGCACGGATACCATCGATATGGACATGGCGGTGAGCAGGCAAAGTCATCCGGCCAATCCGGTGGAGAAGCCTATACAAATCCCTACCAGAGTCAAGGAGGCATTGAATCAGCCGCGTCTGCCCTTGGGTCCCAGTCGTTGGGACAAACTGAACAAGAAGCACAGCTCCTTCCAGGACAGACAGAAGCGCAAGGAATCCACGGAAACAGATATTGCGGATGAGCTCAGTCTGTTGCCGGACTTTGAGGTTTACTCCGGGGCCAGACCCTTCCAAAGCAGTGTTGCCAATCTGAATTAACCCTCGGATTGCTATCCGGTATTTATTTATTATTTTGTTTAAACGTGTCAAGTGAAGATATATTTATTGAATAAATAGCAATTGAGAGTGTGAAGGATTAACTTATAAAGAGATCCGTTATTATTTGTTGTTGGTTTATTTTGATAAAATAGAACAGAGCTGGGAAACAGATGTTTTACAGCTGTTCTATAAGTTAAAATGGAAGTTTTTTATTATCTTTTAAAACAAAAATACAAATATTAACAACTCAAGGTGATTTTAAAAAAAGAAACACATATATTGACGTTTTTAAACGTGGTTAAAAAACTTTTTAAACCTTTTAAGGAGACTCTGACAGAAATTTAATAGATATATAAAAGTGCTTTTAAGAAAAAAATCTTTTAAAATATATAAGAAATATAATGTCTTGTGTTAATTAATCTTGTTAATCTTGTGTTAATAATTAATTAAGGTATATATTAAAACCCAGTTAAAAAAAATGCTCCTTCTCTAAAAAAAACTTTAAAGATAGTTAGTTTGAGCTTGGCTTAAGAGTAAGTAATATTGGTTCCATAATTACTATTTATTCATTAATTAAAGGCATAAATATTTATAGTTATCCTTATAGTTATTATAATCCATTTTTAATAGTGATTTTGAAAATATCAATTTTGTTCTCCCCTTTTTCAACATATACTAGTGATCTTTTTGAAAAATATGTTTTGGTTTCTTAAAGCGACTTTTGCTTACTTTTAAATTATTAAAAAGATATTTATTTCTTATCTTGATTACATTATTGTATATGGGCATCAGTACAATATATGTTATATATATATTTAAGCCCAATTCTACTTCCCAGACAATTGATTGATTACACGGACTTATCGCCTCTTTCCAAAAATTTATTTATCCGTGTGGTACGTGTAGGCATCAAGTGCCACGAAATTGCAGCAAGAGGTGATAAGATTATCGAACCGCAGACGATAATTTCATATATAGGCCAAGAACCAGAAATTATAAATCTCCAAACAGCTCGAAAAGGTGCGGCAGAGCCCAAAAAAAGCCCAGCGAGTGCGGAATGGGGGCAGCCGACAAAAAACAACGGCTTAGGTAATATTTCAAATAAATATAAGATATATAATATAATTAATAGAGAAAGAAACTGAGAGGATATGTTTTAATAAGAAGCAGTTTTACACACTTCAAAGACCTCTCGGAAATAAATTCTTCAAGATTAAAAAATATATATATCTATAAAAGAATCTCGTAAGTGTGACATAGTTTTCTTGGCTGCTTGTGAAGCTTTTCCCACCGCTTCCGAAAGGTGAATGCCATGGACCAGGGGTCATGAAGAGATATGTTTGTTAGCCATGTTCGCCCATGTTGGACGCCGTCGAGCATCTGCAGCGATGTTATCGCTATCGAGTGCGGGTAGAATTGCTTGAATGTGTATTACGGAAGCGGCGGCGTCGCCGTTGGCGATTGTGGCCCATTCCGGAGCACTCCCGAACCCACCACCACCACCACCCCCTTACCGAAGCCGCTCCGATCGGAGCTTAGCGGGCGTTTGGAACGTGACGCGGTCAACGCTTCCGCGACCCATTTGTTCGGTGTTGTAAAAGCGGCAGAGACAATGGAGCCGCCACCGCAGCGTATTTAAGAGCTATTCAGCGATTTGCATGGGAGAGTTTCGCACGCGACCGACCAGCGGCCAACAACCAAGTGCAAAGCGATCCGGGACAGAAATTGCGCGAAGAAGAAGAGTCTAGAGGGGATCTAGAGTCTAGAGGGGATCCAGAAGGGAACGAGATCGAGCCAAAGAGGGAGAAATTCTGCTGAAGAAGGTAAGAAACGGGGTCGATTGATTGGGAGCGATTCCAACTGCAATTTCGATTGCAATTGCGATTCCGACTTGCTTCTGACCCATTTCCTAACCCACTTTCTTTCCGCTCTTCCCCCCTTCCTCCTGTAGATGTTCCAACGCTGCAGTTTGCTGTTTGTGGCAGTGCTGGCGGTGGTGATAGCCACGAGCCAAGCCCATTTTCCGGAATACTGTGCCGAGTGCGAACAGGAGGTGTGGGAGCAGGTGCCCTGCAGTGAGATCCCCACAACCTCGGCAACGCCCACAACGCCCGGAACGAGTTCAGGAACAACAGCCAGGCCACCCACAACCTTGGTGCCAAGCACAACAACTGCTTTGCCCTTCTATCCCACCACCACCACCAGTGCCCCATATATACCCACCAGTAGCAGCACCGAAGAGCCTCCTTCGGCCTACAAGAAGTGCTATTGCGAGTGCAAGTTGGGCTGCAAGGAGTTCTGCCGCAAGGTCGTGACCTCCGGTCCCAAGCAGCCCCTCACCCAGATCTCTTCGATCGGAGAGTATGTTGCCGGCGGCCAGGTGGAGTTCACTCACGTGCACCAGCGCAAGTACTTCCCCAAGTACGCGGGCGAGGGCTACACAGGATCGGTTGGTGGACCCAAGGCCTACAAGCCGCCATATCCGCAGGTCTACGAGAGGGAAGGAGCTGAGGCTTCTCCGGCTGCCATACCCTCGGTGGCTTCCTCTGTGGCCTCTTCGCCTTCGGTGGCTAGCGTAGCTGCACCCAACTACACCCTGGAGGAACTGGCCCAGCTCCTGAGCACTGCCTATGGCAGCAAGAAGGACTATCCATCGCCTCCATCGAGGCCTCAGCTCCAGCCAGCTCCTGTGGCAGCCCCCTCCGTTTACTACTCGCCGGTGTACAGGCAGGGACCGGTGGAACCCATTCTAAGCAAGGTCCTTCCGGCACCCAAACGCACCTCCAGCATCAAGTTCGCTGCTGCAGCTGTGGCAGCCTCAAACGGTGTGTCGGTGGCCAAGATCAAGACGCCGTACGAGGAGAAGGTTGTAGTGGCCACCGCACCGACCATTTACGACCGAACCACCTCGTATCCCATTGTGGAGGAGGTGCAGAAGGTGTACTCGCAAACGGAGTCCTATCCGGTGGTCCAGAGCCAAACGGAGTCGTATCCGAGTGTGACTCCCATCTACCCAAGTCCCACGGAGTCATATCCCAGCCACAAGGAGTCCTATCCCAGCATCACAGAGTCGTATCCCAGCCAGACCGAGTCCTATCCCAGCATCACGGAATCCTATCCTTCCCCACAGCCGGCGGCGAAGAGCTACGGCAGTCTGGAGTCTGGAGCGGACAAGCCATCGTCCAACTTCGATCTGGCCATTGATAACTATCTGAAGGACTTTGGATATGGCAACCAGGGCAGGGGTTACGGGGACTACTGAGTGCGTTAGATGGAATGTTCCATTACCCTCGTTGTTGTTAGGTCTAGGTTATATGACTATTTAATTATTTATTATAACTAAAATTAGAAACATTAAAGATGATTAAATTATTGCCAAATTATTGTTTTACTTTTGAAGTTTTACTATTAGAACGGAGGTTAAGAGCGGTAAGTGTTAAGGAACTAATTGTTAAGATGCTTCCTAAGAGTTGAAAGACTTTAAATTGAAAGACTTAAAATAGTTCAAATAAATATGATAATACGTTTTTATCAAGCTTTTATAATAATCTTACTCAGTTTTTGTAATATTTCTTACTTATTTAAAGAGAAAACAAAAGGCGATAATCCGGGAGAGTTTTCCCGAAACAAATCGAAAAAAAAGCCACTCGGAATTAGTGCTAATTTTATAGTTTAGTTAAATAATATAAATAGGTATTAGTAAACATTGTAAGGAGAATATTTCAAGGAAAAATATTTTTGTTGATATTCCGTATCTTTTGCGGTTGAAAAACTTTCAAATAAATTCAGAAATTCACCAAAATTATGTTGAAAAAAATAGTTAAAACATTTTTAAATCATAAGTAACTGGAATATTTCTAGTAAATAATTACTACTTCTATAACTTTTAGTTTCCACAAACTGTTGGCATATTTTTAGGCTGCATTATTCTTTAGATTTCTGCATTTCTATTTTCTACTGAAAATAAATAAACTATTTTCCCCCATTAACCCTTTATTTTACCAAGAAATCCCTTTAAAGTAAACATAAAACTTGTTCTAGATTTATACTTAATTTAAATAAAAGCCACACATTATTCATTCTCGTTGACGCATTTTATTATTTGTATTTAAAAAGGTTTTATCTGGTTTGCATTCGGTTTGATATATTTTCTGCTTGTTTTTGATAACATTGAATAAGATTTGATCTTACGGTTTTTGCCAGCTTGTCTGTCCCCTTTGCCAATCGGAGGTACACGGATATATACATAAATTAAGTGTATTAAATTCAGTACGCAAATATATAGATATATTTATGGTAAGCGTTATAAGAATTTTCCAACTACGCTTTCTATGTATTCCATTTGAATTCTCTCAAAATTTACGGCTTAAGTCTTTCGTTTTAAGGGATTCTGCATGCTTTCCATATATTTTCCATATATTTGAAAGGGACTGTAAAGAATATATATTGGATATTCGATTATATCACCCTCCTTAGTACACACGATAGCCGAAGAAAGCATAACGTTTTCTTTGTAGTTTACTATAATTGCACTTGATAGTTTATTTTTTCAACAAATATAGAATCATAGAATCAAAAGTTTTACTTATAATTAAATAAGAACCAATTGCAGTGTACACTTGCAGAGATATGCGAATGTGCGGTTTTTTATTTATTTATCTTTTCATTCTCAATAATGTATGCATATAAAATATAACAAATAATAAATGAAATCATAATGTTTTCAAACATATTCGTACATCGGTAAATGAAGAGTGAAACTAAAAAACGATAAATTGCAACACTTTGAAATAATGACACGTCGTCGTTCCAGCTATATGAATTTAAACATAAATTATAGAGAGGAAAATAATTATAGTTATACGATATATTTTGTGTTTTTTTTAAATGTATATATACAGCTTCTTCTCCTCATTCATTAACAATCTCTCTGATCTGATCCGTTGCGTTAAAATATATATATTAATTTCACTTTCGAAATATTCAAATATAGTCCAAATGGTAAACCAAAAACAATCGTTAAGCAGGCCCAAGATAGTCCCAGTATCTTGTAGATACTCTGCTGCGGCTGCTGCTGCTTCTGCTTCTGCTTGGTGCTGTTTTTTTTCGGTCCCATACAATTTTGCTAATTATACAAATATAGGTGTCATTACACACTTTAATATATAAATATGAGTACATGTATTATTCGGTTGCCTTTTGTTTTGATTAAGTTTGCTGACTAATGCAGTTTCAATTGCAAATAGGAAAAGTTTCTTGGTTTCTTTGTGTTTTTGTTTTTTGGTTTTTTGTTTTTTTGCTTGCTTTTGCATTCGCCTAGATTTGCATTTAATTATATGTATTATTTATAACATTATGCAGCCAGAGTTTAAAGTTTACGCGTTTATTTTCCATGATTAAACATTGATTAGGTTAAGGTGTGGTTGTTTGTTTGTTTTTTTGTTTGCCTTTATCTTTACATTAAATGTGTAGAAAAATTCGTTAAATTGATTTGCATATAGTTATTCGATCTCCTCTCCCTAGCTCCCCATTTCTAGCTCTACGTTCTATCCACCCGGTTAGCCACAAATACAAATGTTTTCTATTTATTTTTTTGGTTTGGCTCGACAAATTAAATTAAATAAATGGCTGCACAGCCACGCGGTCAAAGTTTCTTTGGTTTTTTTTAAGTTAACTACGATTTGTGCCTTGCAGTTATGAGTTCTTTGTTAATTGTATTATTTAATCCATTATTTGGCTGCAGTCTAGACTCGTCGTTATTCGATTTCCTTTCACATCCTCACCTGTCCCCTATGATATACAGTAATGGTACTTCTGGATGCTTGCTTAGTTGCTCTCTCTCTCTTTTAACTGGTTTTACACTGCAAATGCTAAAAACTTATTGGCCCTGTCAAGCGGGCCAGCGAGGGAGGACCGCACGCGGAACAGTGGCTCACGGACCAACGGTGGCTTGCAAAATTGCCAGTGGCTCTTAGCCAGCCACTGCCCCAAAACGCCAAAACCGAATCCGAATTGGAATTTGAATTTGAATCCGAATCCAGGCCCCTGTCCCGCGTCGTCCTGAGCATCCTCCTCCGGCGCTAGGTGAGCATGTAGACAAACAGCAGCGCCAATGCCACATTGAAAATCAGGACGAGCAGCATCAACTGCTGGCGCACGAACCAATCCTGGTTGGGATAAGCATAAAGATGGATTAATTTCAGGGAAACATGTATATTGATGAGGGTTATAACACTGATTAAAGGCTTAGTTAAATAATATAAATATCTTAAAGGTAATTAGAAATTTTTATAATATTTTCTTTAAAGGAAAATGTTCAATTGTCATCTTTTGGTTTAAAACACCACAAAAATCTTTAAAGTAATTCTTTCAGAAATTGTGTTTGAACTTCAGATATAAACATATGTATATCGATAGGAAAAGTACGATTTGATATATAAAAAAAATATCATCATATCAACTATATTGAAAATATTCCAAAGCTGATATAGCGTCACTACGAATATTGAAAAATATCATATACGTATAACATTGAACAAATACCAGAAATATCTAATAAAATAATATAATATCTAATTTATTATTTATTATCTTTTTTACTGATTACCGATTAGTTTAAGTATACCTATATTTCTGATATATCAAACAATACATCTAATAATCGCACATAAATATATCGCAATTTTCCCCCTTCCTTAATCTAACATTAAAATTTTAATATATTCGACAGCATATGCATATAATGTATAATTCTATTCAAAAACGATCTTAAATCAACGATATTATTAAACAGAAATATCGATTTATTGATAAATTTATCGTTTTAAATAATATTTTGCTAATAAAAACGTAATTTCTGCCATGTATCACTATTATGTTAATATTGTAAACGAAATGGATGTTTCTTTTTTATAATAATATCAACTAACAAATCTATTTATTTAATTTGAATTTATTTCAGAATTTAAAACCTTCCTCTATACAGACACTGCTGCCACAGCATAAATATTTAATTAATGAAAACCTACATATAACCACTTATCGAAATAATCTGCTCAGTGTGCATTTTGTTTTGGCAAAATATGAATTCGTATATATGTATGTAAATTTGTATATAATATACTTTATATATTACTCATAATTTATGCACAACAAATGCCTTAACTTAAGTGCAATGATTGTGAAACAATTTGCTGGCGAAAACAAATCGATTATGACAGCCAGCTTACTCAGCCAAATACTAGACGACACTCACCTTAACCTGTGGACTGACCAAATACAGCAGCGGATTCGCCCTGAGGCGCTCGTTGACCTCGATCTGGCGACGCACTGCCTCCCGACGGGCCGAGCCCAAAGCGGACACCTCCTCGCGGCTCATGGCCTCTGTGGCGCGCGGCAGCTCCTGGAAATCCGGCATTGACTTCTTCCGCTGCAGCGTCACATTGATGGGCACCGTCTGTGGAAGAGATGGATTCAGGATTAGCTGGAAGTCTCAGGTGAAAGAACGACTCTGGTCCACCTCAACTGGCGGCTCAACAATCCAGCTCTCGCTGGCTCTCCTCGCCAGCAGCGCCGGCGAGAACATGAGGTCCTCCTCATCCTCCTCTGGATACCAGTCCATGGCGGTTCTTTCTGCTCCCTGACTTTGACTCTACTTTCGCGACACTGAGTTGTACGTCTGCTGCGGCTATCTGGCCGCTTGCATAACGTTGGACAATTTGTGTAATCTTTCCCTCTACAGGCGGCGATTCCAACTTGTAAACGAGTTGGACATGGCGCTCCCCCTGGCGTTCTTACTGAGCACCGATCACGGCTGGCACGGCGGGCACGGCGGGTACGGCGATGTGCGGACGCGAACGCGGAGAGTGTCCGGCCAAAAATAGTCGCGGAGCCGAGCCAAAACAACAGCGGATATTGTCGCTGCTCTGACTCTTCAGAATTCCTATGTATTCGTCTTGTTTTGACCGTCGTCGTCGCACATATATTTAATTATATTGCCCACTCATGGGGGATTCGTAGGAATTGTTCGTCGTCGTCGTCTTTGTCGGGTTGTTAATCCGTGGTGGCCGAAGCGTTGCCTGCTACTGGCCAGCTCATCGGGCCAACTGTCGCCACTGGGCCACAAAAATCCAAGAGGCGGCCGGGCGACACTTTACGAGAGGATTATTTATTGCTCTGTCGCCGGCCTTCCAATGGCCACTTGTGGAGTGTTCATTCTGGCCGATAGCTGCATAGGAGATGAGCTTCTCAGCGGGAGAGCTGGTGAGCAGGAGACCTAGTCAGCAGGAGAACTACAACAGATCAGGAGAGCTACTCAGCCGGAGAGCCAGAGAGATTCAGCGGCACGCATGCATTCCGATGGTCGACGGCCGACGGCCGACGGCCGACGGCTGATCCGGCTGGCGTGCATTCGTGCCCATCTATAAATAGTCCAGAATGGGCACATGTTCGCCCCGTCCGCCAAAAGAGATGGCCGAGAAATGCTTCAAAATGAACACCCCAGTCTCTGTCCCCTGCCGATCCGTTCCGGCTCTCTCTCTCTCTAGCGGATCGCTTGGATCTCTCCCCCGCACACAAGATGGATGGCATACAAATTAAGTTAATTGCTCGGATTAACTGTGTTATGAAATGTCTTTCTGTACCCCGGGAATTCTGTGGATCTCCACCAGATCTACGTTTCCCTCAACTTAAGAACTCTGAGTGGCAATCCCTCTTATAAGAAAGCTTACTTTCTCTATAAATAAATAATGATTTTCCCCCCATTTTTAAAGTCAATAGCTGGTACTTACCTTCATTTTCTTGCCGCCACCGCCGCCGCCTCCTCCTCCTCCTCCTTTGCCGCCCAGGGCCATGCCCACCGGCGTGGCCGGCTTGGCCGGCATGTACAGGCTCTCCGTGCGCTTGGGCTGCGAGGGCGAGGGAATGATGTCCTGGCCGAGCGTCCGCTGGCGCAGCAGGACGTCCTCGAACGGCTGGTTGGGTGACGAGAAGAGGGGTTCCACTTTGCTCTGGCTGGGCGCTCGTCCAGTAGAACCCAAGCTGGGCGTGCCCGCCCGCGACAATCGCCCGCCGCCTGTACCCGAGGGCAGCGAACCATTGCCCGTCATGCTCGATGTGCCGCCTCCAGGTTGCGGGGTGGAACCGCGGAATACTGAGCCCGCCCGGGGACGGCCATCGGGTGTGCTGGTGCCGCCATTGGTCAGTGGATCCGCCAGTCCAGAGCGGTCCAGCGATGTCTGGCGCGAGCCAGCAAAGGCTCCGCTAAGGCGACTGGCCGCCCGGGCATACCGATCGATGGAGGAATCGCGACTGGGCGGACGCTTGTAGTGGTCGAAGTGATCGATGGATGACTGCTGTCCCATCTGGCCCAGCATGGGCGGTCGCCCACCACGCTGCTGTTGCTGCTGCTGTTGGGCAGCTGCCATGGCAGCGGCACTGGCTGCCTCCTGGAGCTGCTGCTGCTGCATCTGGGAGGCGCGTCGCAACAGATTGGTGGCATTGTGAGCGGGCGAGGCTTGCAGCGAAGGCTGCTGTTGGAGTTGCTGCTGCAGGAGTTGCTGTTGTTGCAGTTGTTGCTGCTGCAGCTGTTGCTGTTGCTGCTGGTGCAGTAGTTGCTGTTGCTGCTGAAGTTGCTGTTGCTGCTGGAGTTGCTGTTGCTGCTGGAGTTGCTGTTGCTGCTGGAGTTGCTGCTGTTGCTGCTGCATCTGCTGCTGATTGGTGCCAGCGCCAAAGGGTGTCTGGTTCTGGTTGGGGGCCTGGTTCTGCTTGAGATTGGGATTTACCTTGGCCTGGCCACCGGGCGGCTGCTGTTGCTGGAACTGATATGCAGGATTCATTTGCGGGTTGCTCTGCTGCTGATGTTGCTGCTGCTGGTGCTGCTGCTGGTGGTACATCTGGTTGATGGCGCTGATCACCTGGGCATGGCTGGGCTGGCCCTGGCTCACCATTCCGGACAGATCCGTCTGCGGGGAGACGGGCAGCTGCTGCGAGTACATCGAGGAAGGCACGGGGCAGTCGGACTCCGGCTTCTGGTGCTGCTGCGAGGCGCGGCGCTGCTGCTGTTGCTGCTGCTGCATGGTCAGATATTGCTGCTGGCGCTGTGCCTGCGTGGCATACGCATCCGAGCCGCTGCTGCTCGTGGGCGAGAACTGACCCGCCTGCTGCGGCTGCGGCTGCATACCCATGCCCATCTTCACGTTGGCATCGGAGGCGGCCGCTGGGCCAGGACGGAAACGCTCCCGTTCCCGGAAGCGCAGCTTCTCGAAACGCTCCAGCACCGAGGGCTTAAAGTCCGGCGCAAACTCCCGCGCCATTCGCACCGCATTCTCGCAATCAATCCTCGCCTGCTCGGCGGACACGTCCGCGTTCTGGGCCTTGGCCGCTGCGGTGGCCATACGGGAGATGGCCATGTCGGAGCGCTGCATGGCCATCTTGAGGGCGCGCTGGGCAGCGTTCACCGCCGCCGTGATGCGGTCACGGAATTTGCGCGAGCGCGCCAGGAACAAATGCTTCTTCTTCTGGCTGGTGATCAGTATGTTGTTCTTGTACTTGCCCTCCTCGACGGTGCCGTCGCGGAAGGTGGTCACACCATAGCCGTGCTTCCGGTTGTTGTACCACTCGCCCTCGTACCTGGGATTTAGAAGGGAAAATTGTATTATTATGCAAATCTGTGGCCTTGAGAGGAGCTTGAATTAGGGATGTACAAATATCGAGGGGAAAAGCCCACTTCCAATACTATCGATAAAAATGAATATCGATCTTATCGACAAATAGATGCCGCTCAATATCATATCGAAAATATCGTAAGTATCGATACATCAAATGTTTAAATATAAATTAGAATATATTCGATAATATATTTGTCTTTTTACGATTACACATATATCGCAAAGTTTACAACTCTCGCGTCAAATACCGATACATTATCGATATTTCGATATTTTCTACCATCTTTAGTTGGAACACTCACTTGAGTCCATCGCTGCGCTCGGCCACGCCATGACCACAGCGTTTATCCTTCTTCCACTCGCCCATGTACGTCTCCACTACAGTGGGATCCAGCTGCTCGTCGTCCATGGTGAAGCTGGCATTGGACTCCGTGTGGTTGGATCTGTCAAAAACAAGAGACAGACAGAGAGAGAGAGAGATTGTGGTTAAGCTTAGAGCTATTTTCAGACACAGGGAGACTCTCACTTGGTGGTCAGATTGGACTGCTCGGAACCGGTGCTAATCCAGGAGGCCGAGGACATGGTGGAGCGAATGCTCCCCGACGCAATAGTGCCCCGCTTCTCCAGGTCGCCCGTACTGCGCTGCTTGCGCATCTTGAGGCCCTAAAATAGACACAAAAAAAAACCTAAGTAAGTGGTCCTTTTGATGACTTCCTCCTGCTTACCATCAGGAATCCCTTCTTGCCCGTCTTGTCCGTCAAACTGTTGCGCCGCACCGGCAGCTTGTCCGACTTGGCCGTCAGGACGAAGCCTCCGCGTATCTCCTCCGCCTTCTCCACCATCTTGGCCGCATTCCCGTTCTCGCCTTCCCGCAAGGAACTCAGGGAGGCATGCAGGTTCTTGCGACGATGGTGCGAGGCCAATCCGAAGGGCGCCGAGGTACGGATTCCGTAGCCATGCCGCTTGCCCTCCTGCCACTGGCCCTGGTATTTGCCTGGAAAAGGAGAAAGGAAGAAAGAGGTAGTGCATCATCATCATCATCATGCAGTCCACTTGCCAAGCGGAGCGATTGTTATGCTAATGGGGCGCGAAAACTAAAGACTGCAGTGACTGCTACTCCTCCTTCTCCTGATCCTCCTCCTCCCCATGGAGTTGGACTAAGTGAAATGCCAGTCCGCCCATTCCCTTCGTTAAGGTTGCTATTAATGGCTCCACGTGCCATTTCCCCTCGGAGGGTCCTAAGTAATATAGCCCATTTGTGTATGGCAAAAAACTAGTGAAACCTATGTACATACATACAATCGATTCTGGTTGCAGTAAAAGCTGGAACACTAGAAATATTTCAGGGAAATTATGACCTGTATTTCAACTATTAATATTAGAAATTAAGTTAAAGTTAGAATACTATTTCTTGCAGTTTCTCTACCAAGAATAATCTTTTTAAATATAAATAAAACCTTTTAATAAAAAATAGCCTTGTCGAATAAGTTTGTATACTATACTAAGTACTAAAATTATGTTATACGAGTATATCTTTCAATATAATATTCTTTTCATGGAAATTGTTAGTTGTTTTTTATTTTATTTACAACCTATATTTATTAAAAGAGTGTTAGGTATGTATATCGATAGGAAAAGTCAGATTTCATATCAATATATATCTTGACCTTTGACATATCGAAGCTTAAGTATCAAATATCGCAATTAACGTTCAAATATCGATAAGAAAAGTCAGAATTCATATAAAAAATATCTTGAACTTTGATAATTGAAGTTTAATTATCAAATATCGAACTTAACGTTCGAATATCGATAGGAAAAGTCCGAATTCATATCAAAAATATATTAAACTTTGACATATCGATATTTAAGTATCAAATATCGCACTAATGTTCAAATATCGAAATAATCGAATTTAAATTATTCTTATTTATTTGATCTAAACTTTCATTGACTCTTTCTCCTGTAGGTTCTTCGTATGTAATTTTGATAATATACTTCTTCAATTCAAGTGTACCTTTCCATTACCTTGTATGTGGCGAGGGGTGGCCAGGTTAATTGTGAAACAAGGAGTTACGTTAGTTGATTAGGAAATGCTACTTAGCCTTCGACTAATGCTAATTGATAGTTATGCGCCAATTCCGTCGTTGGCCAAAGGTCGGGTCGGCATTTACATTTGCATTTTAGCCGCCGCGGTTGGAAGACAATTCCCTAATGGTGGCCAATGCCACCAGATCTTGGCCAGCTAGCCTCTGCAGACGCCGCCGCCGCCACTCGGCGGTTACTTGGCCATGTGTTTTTTTTGTTTCTTGAATGCGAATTTCCCCAGAAAAAGCCGCACTCATGCAGGAAAAATGTACAGAGCGAAAATGAGAAGCGGGAAAGCCAAAATATCATTGAACCGAATGCGCGGCAAATAAAATATGACGTCAGGCTGGGTCGTTGCTTGGTTATATGGTTATGGAGGTGTAAGGAGGTGTGTTTGTGTGTGTGGGACACACAAAAACACACACACACACATAGACACTCGCGCCCAGAAATGATTACAGAAACGTCAAAAAGTAAAACAACGGCTACTAGGGAACGAACGAACTCATGTTCGCCTCCGTTTTGAAACTGAGCCAAAAAGCAAACGCAAAATGATCTCATGCACATTACGTATACGCCGCGTATGGCGCCTAGCACACACACACACACATACCACCATCCGCATAGGTCTCGCATCCGGACCCGTCCTGGTAGCCCTCGTTCCAGGTGCCCTCGTACTTGGCCGTCGACACGGTGCTCTCCCGGACGCCATATCGGCCCTTGTGTCCATCCTTTGACCACTCGCCGCGATAGATCTGCCGCCCGATCTGCTCCACGCCCAGGCCATGACGGCGTCCGTTCTGCCACTGGCCCTCATAGTGGGAGCCACTGGAAGAGGATTACAGGATTAAGTAACACAATTAAATCTGTGTGTGTCCTGGGACACTTACCTGGGCCAGATGTACGAGCCGGATACCTCGAAGCCATAGTTCCAGGCACCGGCATATGCGCCCTGATGCTTTGGTCCCGTACAGACACCATGGCCATGGGCCTTGCCCTCGTCCCAACCGCCGCAGTAGGTGCCGCCGTCCTCGAAGTCAAAGCGGCCGCCGCTTATGGGGCCACGCCTGCCACCTGCCGCCTGGGAGGCGGCATAGGCGGCCATATCGCCGCCATTTTGTTGCAGTTGCTGCTGCTGCTGTAGCTGCTGTTGCTGTTGCTGCTGCGGCGTCAGTTGGCCAGCCTGTTGCATGCTCGAGCCTTTCGGAGTCTCTACAAATGGCGGCGCTTTAAGTTACTGCTAGATGCTAGATACTTTTTGTGCCTCCGCCGGCTGCTCATTGATTTCCCGCTCGACAACGACGACGACGACTGTTGCACTGGCTCCTCCTCTGGCTCCGCCGCCTGCTGTTGCCTCATCTGATCCTGGTTGTTACTGGTCAACTGCCAATGGTTTCGTTTCGCTTGGTTTCGCTCGTTTTTTTTTTTTTTGCTGTTCTGCTTAACCTAAGTATATATTCCTTATGTTTCTGGAGTGGGGCGGTTAGTTAGTGTTTAGGTTAAATTGTTGGCTTTTTCACTGAAACGCGAAAATTGCAAAATTCTATATATGTGTGTGTGCGTCCACCCGAATGAGTTCTCGATCTCCTTCGTTATAAATATATATATATATCCCAGCGATACGACTACAGTTGCTTGAATCGAGCATCCGTTGAGCTCTGGAACTGGTTTTGGTACTGGTTCTGCTTCTCTATGCTAATGTCGTAGGCCATCCTTGGTCAGTTGAAGACGGCGAGTGATCTGTAACCGGGAAAAAAGGAAAACAATGAATGAAATTCGTAGAGGGGCAGGCTGTGGGTTTTCCGGGAAATTAATCGCATTATGCAATCGACTTTACGTAAATCGTAGTGCCATAAAAATGCCCCCACTATACTCGTATATTTACTGGATTGAACTATACGTGTGGGGGAAATGGCGCATATTCCGGGTGATTTATAAGGCGCGTTTAATTGATTTTTATCTACCGAAAGTCTTGGGTCTTGCCACGCGCGAAGCTCGAATTTAATGGGAGAAGGGGAAGGAGGAGGAGCAGCTGGGTGGAAAATGGAAGAAAATACCTGGGAGAGAGAGGCGAGATGACGATGTTGGTGAGGTGGTGACGATGCATAATGGATGCGATGTAATTGCATTCGATCTCGCCGCTTTCCGTTTCTATTTTATTTTTTCGCCAGAGCACCCAAATTTATCACCGCCCCAATATATACATTTATATATATATATATAGCTATATCTTTTCGCTCGATTATATATGCACGACGATATGCCACGTCAAAGGCCAAAATTCTCAATGGCAGACCGCCCCTCGTCGAGTGGGTGGTGTTGGTGGTTTGCTCAGCTCGCTCAGCTGTTTCCCTGCCACTCGCAAATGTTTATATATATCAGAGAATATATACATATACATATATGTACATATATATATATTCAGAAGTACGCCCGATACCAGTAATAGAAAAGTACGAAGAGTGCATAGTAGCAGGCAAAGGCCACGAACAGCACTTTCAGTGTCTTCATTATGGTTTTTCCTTTCTTTTTTTTTGTTTAGTTTGTCACTAAGATGAAGATCTCCGGCTTTTCCGCATCACAGGGCCATGTGGAGCCTTAGGAATTTCAATGAGTAATACCCCCGGACGCGGTATACTACAGATTTTTATTATAATTGCTCCCAAATTGCTGGTAATTTATTTCGCTTTATTGATTCCACGGAATCCTAGCAAAAAGAATGAAAATATTTATTGGTGGAGGGGCATTACACATATGCGAGAATTGATTTTCCAATTGCCAAGCCAAGGGTGTTCGCTATATAGCATTTTTTAAGGGAATAAATAGTCTTCGTTACGAAAAGTTTGGGGTAATTTAAGGGGGGATTTTGTAACATTTATATATTTTTAAAAAGTTAAATAAATATGGTAAATAGCCTGGCATTTCTTATTAACTTATTAACCTTAATTATAGTCTATATAATATTTTTTTGATAGTTTTAAGAGTTTAATAAATATTTCCTTGGCTTTGACATAATAAAAATATTTTCCCCGTTGCAAATTCCGCTTATTTTATAAAGAATTCACCGAAAAAGCAAGGCTTAAAACCGCCTCAACAAAGAACAACAAAACAGCTAGTGGAAAACAGCGCGTATACGCGATGTGAGATTGCGTATACGACGTGGGGCCAGCATGGTTGCAGCTTTCCCCCTTGTTAAGTGCAATGCCACCATAGAAGAGGGTTTTGCCAAAAAAAAAACTTGGAAATTCCTGCCACTCAATCGGGGGAATTCGGACGAGTTGCAATTCCCCGGAATGAAACGTTTGATGGGGCAAAGGCAGCCGCCGTTTGAACTATTGGACTCTCCGGTCTTGTTTACTTTAATCATCTTGCAACACAACGAGGTCGGCAAACATTCTGCGTACTCGCAGCATTAGCTCCTGACTCTGCCGCTATCGCTTTTATTGTTCTTTTGCGGTTTGAGGTTGTCTTCTCTTTTTTTTTTGTATTGAAACGAGATGAGACGGGGAGCGGAGTCGAGTCGAGTCGCATCGCGTCGAGACGCCAGGAGAGGCGAATTCTTCAGAAGCTTTGTTATTAATAGACAACATACACACACCGAGCGGAATCGAGAACAAAGGAGGCTGTCTCTGCCTCTCTTTTCCCGTTTTCTTTTTTTTTGTTGTTGTTTCTTGTTCTTCTTCTCCATCTCCCCCAGTCTGACAATGTTGTTTTGTTTAAACATTAATGATGATGAAAACACACGCAACCAGGAGCAAGTTGCCGCCGCCGCAACCCAGAAATTCCCTCTTCCCAAGTTTTCTTTCGTTTTTTTCCCCGTTTTTTTTGTTTAAAAACAAAATTGATTTCGAGCTGGGGGGATATTGTGGCTGGAGCATTGCAGCAACAGGCGAGGCATGTAAGGTGGCGACCAGGTAAGCGGCATTGGCACACCTGCTGGAAGTGGGATAGTGATGTGGGGAGAGGTATAAACCTTTTACACAGCAAAGTTGGTGAGTTTTGAGGTAAGTTGAGTGAGATGTCAGTATTAAGGCTCTTAAAAACTTGGAAAATAAAGGGTTTCACGCGAAAACTTGTAGAATACCCAACAAACTGGGTGAAATGTAAGTATAAAATTAATTTTGAAAACATTTGATGCAGTATTTTGTAAGAAAATTAATTTTTTATATGTGTTAGAGCCTCAAAATACGAAATTTCTGGCTTGACAACAATTATATCTCCTCTTTTTTTTAATATAAATTTTAAAACATTCATTTACTCAATGAATCTACCCCAAAGTAGCTTGTAATTTATTGAATATTGGTCTTAATGAAAGAGAAAAGCCAATAATAAAGGGAAAGCTGCCTGGCTAAGGCTAAGATGTATTTGTAAAGCCAAGAAACAACTTCTCAGATACTTCCCATCCCTAGTTTAGTGAGATGTATGTTCACACACCTGCTGGAAATCTCAGAGGTGCGTGATTAACCATAAATTGAAGCTGATATCGCTCAGACAACAAATAGAGCAATCAATCTGGCGCAGCAGCCCTAGTAATAATATATTTCCCAGGCCACATTATCAGACTTCTCTCTCTATTCTGCTGATAAAGAACATTTACGTATGAGCATTTATTTATAAACAAGCCAGCGGCCAGCAAAAGGCGGCCAGGAGGTGGCCAGGAGACGGGGCGGCATGTATCATTGTTATTTTAAAAGATTCACGAAACAAAGCGAAAGCCAGCGGAAAAGCGAAATTCAAATAAAAACTGAACTGAACTGAACTGAGAAGAAACTCAGCTGAAAAATTCGCTCGGCGAGCAACGAAAATATTCGTAATATTGTTCAACCGTATTTTAGTGCCTTGCCAAAGTCTATTTCATTTTCGTTTCATTTTCCTTCATTTTGTGCGAAAAACTGTCCCCGCCCGCGTCTTGGCTTTTCTTCGTTGCCTTTCTTTTTTTCTTTGGTTTTCTTTTGCCTTCTGCCTTGGGCTAGATGGATTGAAAATTAAATAATAGTCCACTGACTGACGTCGAATTTGTTGTTGATGGACGAACGGCAGGCAGGCAGGCAGGCAGGCAAACACACCGATCCTGTTGTTTGTGTTGGGATGCGTTTCGGTGTTTTTGCATTTAGCATTTTGCACTTTGTGCTATTGCCTCTCCGCTTTTAGTTTAATCAATTCGCACTGCAGTCGCTCTCGCACACACACACACACACTCACTTACACTCTATTGCTGGCTAACACACACACAGTCGCTGGCTCGCACGCAGCAGCGTTCAGTTTTCGGTATTTTTAGCATATTTTTTCGTACAACTCGCACTATATTATATAGAAGATGGCCGCGGCAGTCAACAGCAGCACATTCTCTAAATTGAAATTATTTATAGGTTCACATAAATTAAGTATTAACACCCCGAACAGGCCTCATTCTAAGGTAGTTACATCGACTTGTCATGGTTTCTACGTGTGACAATGCAGCATTGCAGCTTCCTCAGGTGGCCAGCTGCGAATATCTCCGGATATATGTTATATATGCCATGTTTGGATTTCTCTGCCATACATTTCGATTCCGAGAAGGATTAATTGAAGTCATGGCTGATATTTAGCACACTTGCTTTCCCGTTTGTTATTCAAACTGTTTGGCCAGGCTTAATGGCCGTAATTTATTTGCCACTCTCAATTGAGCGTACTCGTGTCGTGTTCGTTAATCTATATTGTTTTATAACTTATTTAACGCAACGAAATTTTCCACACGCACACACACACTCACACACTGAGAGCAGGCGAAACTCGGGCAAAAAATTTGTTAAGAAAAAATACGAACAAATAAGAAAATAAGATGGGAAAATGTGAAAAGTGTATGTTAAAAATAGCAGAAAGTCGAAAGCGCGTTGAAAATGCGGTGCCGTTGAGTTCAATTTTGGTTTTCGTTTAGCAAAAAAAAAAAAAGAGAATCCCGTGCCTTGATTGGTTCCAAATCAGCTGTTTTTTTTTTCTTTCTGGTGGAGCAGCAAATACCGCTCCGGATGCGGTATAAGCGGAATGGCCGTTACGGATGCGGATGTTCGGTTGAGCAGGAAGAGCGAGCGGAACGCACGAGCGGCGGGCAGCGACTGGCGGCCCGAAAAGATCCGAAAGTTTTGGGGAATCGGGATCGCGTAGTAACGACACGGCCAAAGACGATGATGATGACGACGACAACGGCAACGGCAACGACGACGACGACGACGACCACAGCAAGTTCCCGAATTCCCGCGAACCTCCTGAGTGGGGCACGTTGCGTATACGCCCCGTTCAACTAACTTTCTTGTGCGGGTTGTTCTAGTGGCGACATTCGTGCGACACGTCCAAACGCCAAACGCTTGCAAAGCGAAAAGAAATCCCCGCCAGCATCCATGCCAGATTCAAGCCAATTTACTCGCTCTCCCGCCCTAGCACTCCCTCTCTTTCACTCTCACTCTCTCTCTCTCTCTCCGTCTGTCTGTTCATTTCAGGGATCCCGAGATCGCTGAATTCATCGGGAAAGCGACAGAAGAGCGAACTGTGGCTTCCATTTAATAGTGTTCGTGCTCTTTCCGCGAACAGCTGTTACATATCGAGACGAAAGACGTGTGGACGTGGGGCGTATGAGCAATATTTGGGCATAAAGAAATATGAATGAACGCATCCATCGCATCGCGTCTGTTGTATATATTATTGGCTCTGCTTTTGTTTTGCCTTCCTGGGGCCCAGGTAATGGCCCGAATGACAGGCAACCAGCCAGCGGCTGACTCACTTCCCTTTCAAAATAAACGGTTCTATAAGTGATAATTGGCAACGGTTTGCGGATAATATCGGTTCAGTTAGAGTTGCTGTCCGGCTAATAGCTGGGCATGCACTTTACGGCCAGTGGCCACTTATCCCTGAGTCCACTTAATAATGCACCGACCGACAGACCGACCGACCGTCACATGTGTGCCCCACTTTCTGTAAATGCAATTACCACGCCGCATCGGGGGCACTCCGTTTTCCCTCGTCGCAAAAGGAGCTTAGGGAAATCCCCGCTGCTGGATTGTGTGAGTGTGCCTGCGTTTGAAACCCATCCCGGGCAAGTACACGTCACAGGCTATTAACTGGAGTACAGACACGCATCCCCCCCGCCCTTGTAGGGAGTGCTGGTTGGGAAGGGACAGCTTAAACAATTTCGAAATTAAAAAACAAATAAGCTGAACAGGCCACACACTTGGAAAAATACGCCATTCGTAGCATATTCCTTCATTTTGGCAATACTTTTTGATTTAATGGGCTATTCGGTGATTTCTTCATGTCAACGAATGCTATTAAAGATGTTTTCCTAAATATCAAATCAATAAATACTGAGTTCAAAGAGATTTTTAATTGGTTGTACTTATTAATCGGGAATTAACATAAAGAGCAAGATTTTACTCATTTTTGCACTTGAGAGGGGTGCCACATGAAGGACTTTTTCATTTATTTAGTTTTCCTGGGAAAACCGCTCCTGAAAGACATCATATTTTTTCATTTTGAAGAAAGGTATAGTCGACAAATTCCTGGGAATAAGTTTCCTTTTCATTTTGGCTGCGGCTTTTACTTATACCTTTGTCTTAGCCCTCTCTTAAGGGAAGAACTTTTTGTACTCCTTTTGAAGTAAGGTGCCTTTGTTATAAGCACACGGAATGTATCCTGAAACACGCACTTTCTCAGTTACCTGTAACCCCGTCCAGCTAACACTGTACAACAAGTAAATATTTCAAGTGTCCAGTGCAGATGCTCTTCGTGCAAATAAAATTAAATATTTAGATGTCTCTTGCAAACCAACCGCAAACAATGAATTTTTCAAGTTGCCCGCAAAGACAAGGAGATCTGATTCACTTGTCCTAAACAGTTGCCATTCTTAAAGAAATTCCCCAACTAAAAGCAATTCAATTCCCCCGACAGCTGTCCGATCCAGAGCTATCTCAATTTCCTGGCTGGCAGATTATGAATTTAAAATGCTCTTTTTAATTCCCATTTGATTGCCCCAGCATATTTTTGTGTGCTTTTGTTTTTTGAATTCCATTATTTACGAGATCTCCTCCATTTCGTAGACATTTAATTTGTTTTTCATTTTGCGTGTTTTACGACTCCTCCTCCATTTTTTTACTGCCAGGGATCCCAATCACAGCGAATCGAATCGGAAGTCAGCGTCAAAAATACATGTGTGAGTCACGCTGAGCTCTCGCTCTGCCCCTGCCTGACGGAAATCGAAACATGAAGGTTCACTTCCTTGAGCCGCCCAAAAAGGAAGCCAGCGGTGGCAAATTGTTGGGAAAACTTGGACACTGATAGGCAAATGATGCACAGCACATCGGGACCGGCTTTGATTGATGACTTATTCGCTAAGCGAAGGAGACAGTAAACGGAGCGGACACTGACAGGCTAATGGGAAGAGCAATTACAATGGAAATGGAAGGCAAGTCGGGAGTTAAAGTTACATTTGCAGTATATATACTTTTAGTTTGATTTGAGTTGAGGTTTTCTAAGAGCTTTAAATACTTTTAAATTATTTTTTTAAACTTAATTCATTTTGAATATTTCTAATAATGTCTGTCACAATGTTTTCTTCTGCATATTTTAAGCACAAATCGGTTTATCTAGTTTTAATATTATTTTTCTTCGCCCCCTTTTAGTTCCACTTGAGTAATTAGTGAAAGAAAGCCTTGAAGCTTTTTAATATAGCCGCAATTCCACTTCAAATCAGGCCAAAACGACAGGCACTTGGCAAGGACTTGATGGGGTCCTCGCAGCTGGCTGATGGCGAAACCAAAGCTCCTAGAAATCCGATATATATAATGAAATATTCATACTCTCTCCCTCCTCCTGCCCAACTATCCTTGTGTATTGTGTCAAATACAAAAGGATTGAGAATCAACACACATGCACTGGCACACGCATAAGCGCCTGCATGCACTTACACACACACTTAGGCAAATGTCAGTTATGAGGGGGTGGGAGTGGGCGGCGGATAGGAGAAGTACAGAACTAGGGGGGCTTTACCCCCCGGGTGGCTGGAATAATAAGAATAACGAGAACAACGAGCGACAGCAACAACTTGAGGCTGCTTGAAGTCAAGCCAGCACACACCCAAGGAAACTGTCCGCACACACAGGCACAGTGGAGGTGGAAAAAATAGGAGTTAGGTGGAAGAAAATATAGTAAAGTTCTCAAGAAAATGATGACAGTTTTAAAACCCCTAAAACTTGTATCTAGAAGTTATTTAGATAGCAAGTGCAGTGTTTTTCGCAATGTAGCAGTTTGTAGCATTATTTAGGACAACTTTGTCAGGGTTTTAAAAACTGTATAATTAAGAAAAATATCAATTCCCTTTTAGAAACATTTCTGTCAACTAGGGATTTATGGAAATTCCCCAAAAACCCCCCTTAACTAGCGGCATTTTAACTACAACTTTAACCTCGCCTGTGCCAGTATACCTTGATGGATACTAGCACTAATGCCTCGGCTATATCCCTATATCTATAGCTATCCTAGTTCCTGGTGCGATAAGCCAGCAAGCCAAGGTAGACAAAGGAACGACGACGATGACAGCAATCGACATCAGCATCGACGTTAAGTGTTTATGGGATAAAACAGGGCCTAATATGCGTTTGCTGGCGAGAGGGCGGAGGAGCCGAACGGCAACTAGGCATAACAATAACACTAACACTTAAGGACAAGGGCCGCACTAGAGGCACCGAATTGGCACAGATATGCGCACTCACAGATGCCGACTTCGAGAGGCGGAGACCCAAAATCTCCAAAAAAAAAAACCCCGGAGTGGGTCGCCGGAGTCCCGCTGTGCGGCGACACCGATTGGAAGACACTCAGAGGCAGAGGCAGAGGCAGAGCCAGAGCCAGAGAAGGAGGAGGTCTGGCATCGAGGCCAGCGGATGTGCACTACAGCGAGGTCGATATTTGTTTAACCAGCAAGCAGCAACGGAAATTAGGTTACTCCTGGGAGCTGTTACACAACAGGCCGTTCTTCGTCGTCGTCGGGTGTGTGTGTGTGGTGTGTGTTGCTGACAGCAGACATAAATCTCGGCAAATATGCAAGTTGTGCCGCCCCGGAATGAGCAGCATAAAGCCGCAGGGGGGCTACACACAAGGCAATGCAACAGGAGAAACCGGAGGAGATACGAGTAAAGTCTTTGGCCACCTCCACGGAGTAGCCATTCCTCGACAGAGCAGGTCTATTTCCCAGCAGATTCCCCAGTATTTGCTCCTTCCGGCTGCTGTCCAGAAAATACCATCACGAACTAATGCGACCAACAGCAACGGGGACACATTCTCCACACACTGAGGCAAAAGTAAGCAGAGAAATATATTAATTTATATAGCAGAGGGAAAAGAAACAAGTAAGGTAATGGTAATGGCAAAAATACTACAAATGTATATAAGTTCTAGTCGTAGAGCTTTAAAATTTAATAAGTATCTGCAAATATAATTTTTATAAAATAAACAAGAATGCGGCACCATCCCAAACTACAAATAAACACAATTTGTGAGTTTACAAGTAAATAAATGAAAGCAAACACTCGCCCGTCACAATTTCGCTATAATTTCTTCCTGTGCCTAGGACCTTCGCCATGGAATCAACAACAAATCAGGCTCAGTGGCAAAGAGGATAGGAAATCAGAGGAAAAAGCAGGACACTGCCTGAAAGCTGAGCAAACAACAAAAGCAACAGAAACAGCAAACAGACCAACGCGGGCGCGGGCGGGCTGCACATTCAATTTAAAATTTCCTGTTCTGCAAATGGAAGGATGGACACCATCAGGAGTAGGGAGGAGCCAAGACGAAACTAAAGGAATGACAAACAGGAGACACACTAGGCACTAGGGAGCACACAGGAAATCCGCTTCCGCCTTGACAAGTGGCACTCCACCCGCAATTTCGCCGCCCTCCCCCCCCAAAAACCGCACACAAAGTTGCAATATGAAGCGCAGTTTGCGCCAACTTCCGGTTCTACCATCCACCATCCGCCCCGCCACTCAGGACGCCACCAACAAAGGACACATCAGCACAGTCAAGTTTAGCGGCCGCATGCAAAATTCAAATTGACATAAACACCGAGACGAGCGCTTGATTGTGCGGCTTGTGTGACTGTTGCCGGCTATAAAAAGTGTGCACCACTCATCCATCCCATCCATCCGTCTATCCGCCGGTCGCCATCCACCATACGCCGTGTGGTACCAGTACCAGAAGTAACAACACGACAAATGACACATACAGGGGGTCTTGAAATATTGGAAAACTTGCACAAATATGTAGCTGCCTAGCCCGGAATAAATGGGGGTTTTTCTTTTAATTTCTTAGCCAAAGTTCCTTCAAACATTTATCATGTTGTTTCAGGGATTTAACTATGATATTATTTTATTTTTCTTTGTTATTATTATGTATGATTGTTGCCTTGAAACTACTTATTATATTTGGTATTTAATCAATATTATTTAATTATAAACCAACTGCAAATGGTAAACTTTACTGATTTCATATGAAAATACACAAAAAATGTGTACAAATATTATCTTATGTACATTTTTCTTTGTGTTATTCACCCTTAAATTAAATAGCTTTGTTTTATAAACAAAAAACTGAGCAAATTTGCAATAAACATTACGGGTTTTTCCTAGGCAAATTAAACATTGAAAAATGAGAGAAAATTTAAGTTTATAATTATGTATAAAACATTTTAGAATATTTGACAGATTTCTAAATAATTAATACACTTTGTCGCAACTACAAGTTGCTTAAGAAAACTGTTAACTAAACTTTAACCCTTTTTTACCATCTCAATGCACTTTAATTATTAATCAAGCGAGACAAATCAAAAATATAAAAGACAATGACATCTGAACTAAATAATGCCAAACAATTCTAAGAAATTAAATACATTTCTCAATTATTTAAACATTCACTCTTTTTCCCGACCAAACACGCTTTCATCATTAATAATTTAATATTTTGTTAATAATTGATATAGCAATTACTAGTTCGATTTTGCAGAATTATGACTGTGTGTCGATGGGGGGGCCAGAGCTAGCAACCAGGATGAGGCAGGTGGCACTTGCCACACGACTCTCATTCCGCGAGCCCGCGTTTTCGAGTATTCCTCGGATGTGTGACGCAGAGAGGTGACTGAGCAGGCGACTGAAGTTTGTTATTTCGATTTTCCACCCAACCAAGCGATCGGGGAAGGCGGTGGAAGTGGGGGGCATTATTATTATTATGGCTACTCACAGATCCTCGGGGTGCCGTCACTTGCACCGGTGCCCTGCAATTGTCTCCGCGAATATACGCTTTCGTTGGTTATTTTTAGAGCCCTAATGCCGACGTACCGAGAAGCAGCAATTATCTGCGCGGATATCTATCTATCTATCTGTCTATCTTCTATCTTGTGCCAGCCAGCCAGCTACTTGTGGATTCTTTGTGTTGTGGCTGGGCTTCTGCTCCTTGTCGGGTTATGAATCGCTCAGGTATTACTCATTCGATGTTAATTTAAAAATTTCGTTGATTCGATTATTGTTTATAGTTAGGATTGGGTTAGGCCCGCGCTCTCTCTCTCTCTATCTCTATCTCTCTTTCTGAGAAGGGGGCGGCGTAGGTTAATTTGGTCTATTCTATTCTAGTTTGTTTTTCTCGCGCGCGCGTTTCGCGTTCGTTTCGTTTGCGTTGTTGGTTCGTTTCACACTGACTGCGGAAAGTCACTGAATTTTCCGCTCTGGCGAGAAAATGCTGAAAACTGGGGGGAAAAGTATATATATGTATTTTTTTTTTTTTGTATTTCGGCAAGCGGACGTCTTGCTCTCCGCTGCTGCTGCTGCTGCACTTTCCGAGAGCCTGAGGTGAGAGGTTGGTCAGAGAGCTTCTCCCTCATCATCATCGCGCCTCGATGTTGCCAGACCGCTGCCAATGTGGCGTATGCGTAATGCGGGTTTTCCACTCTAGAGCGCTAAGTGTTCATTGTTGTGTTTGTTTGCCAGCCTTAATTGCCAACGACGATGAGTCCCTGTGGGGTATTAAGTTACGGCCTATGTGGGTTCGTTAGCCACTAAAAAAGATGATCCCTGGCTAACTTTCCACTTTGTGGGATTACAGGATTGCGGCGAAGTCCTTAGCTTTCGTGGAAATCCTTAAAACAAAAACAAATAAAAGAAATCTCAGCCTGTCCAGTGCGCACTTTGAAAAGTTTCCTATAGTGGCTTCGTGTCCAAGTTTAACCTTCAGCAGCCACGCATTGGACCTTGAATTAGAAATTAATTAGAGTCGGAAGCGGAGGGCAGTGGCAGGACACGACCGCTCAAGGACTCGCCCTCGCAATCGTGTGTCCCTCTGCTTGTGCGGCATCTACAGGTAGCCGCAGCAACGACACCCACAATCCTCGAGCCCTCGAGCCCGCCATTGTTTCGATTTTCTAACGAAATCGAAACTCTACACGCTGACGCGAGCCAAACAACAAAAAATTACACAGAGAGAGAGAGAGAGAGTGCTAGCGAGCGACTCGGCGGAAAATCGTGGGGTTTTCCCCGCGGCAACAGAGGGATGGGCTGCGGTAGATGTTACGGGGGGAAAGTCACACATACCGTGCTTCGGGAAATGCATTCCACACATCTCCAAAGGGAGGCTGCTGCATCCTTGATGCCGCTGCAAATTGCCCGTCAAAGTCCTCGGAAAGTGGAAACTTTTCGCTGGCGACGTCCACGTCCACGTCCACGTTTACGTCGAAAACTGCCTCAAAACTTTCCAGCTTTCGTTTTGGGTAAATAATTCATGGCGAATATATTTTTAAGCACACAAACACAAGCACTCACGCACATACACACAGAGTCGCGTAACCAAAACAAGCTCGAAACCAGGGGGGAAATCCTGACGATTTTCCGGGTTCTTCGCGTTGCGACCAAGGACGAGCACTCGCCTCGACTGTCCTGTGGCAACTGAACTCGATTGCACTGCCTCTCATACACGCTCTCTCTCTCTCTCTGTTCATAGCTCCTGGCTTGTCCACCACCCATTTTCCCACCCGGTGACCAAGTTTTCCTCGGTTGGCGCTCGGCTTTCGGGAGCCGAAGCATGTAGGCCACAACAGAAACGAGCCTCCTTTTTATTGAATTTTTGAGCACACGCATGGCACGACATTCTTTCGTGCCCCCCTCTCGTGTCTCAACCCCCTCCGAAGAGAGCTTTCCCGGTGGCGGAAAAGGGGGTGAATCGAAAAGCTGAAAGCAGGTCCGTATGCTTGCGGTAAATTGCAGGGCAACAAAGTTGTAAACAAATCATTAAAGTGCTGGAAATAACTGGGGTGGTGACGCCTGAGGCAGAAGCGGCGGCGGCGGACAACTGTCAGGCGCAGCGGTTTCACAGTCGGCTTGAGTCCTGGCCAGGATTCGTAGAAGTATGAGCGTTTTTTTTTTGGGGCAGGCTTTGAGCTTTGGTAAGCTTTTCCTAACGTGCGTATGAATAATCCCATTTCGGATGACCGTTAACCCCTCGACGGAATATCAAAAACGGTTAAGATACATTCTTTAGATGGCATTTTTTGTGAAATAAAGACGTTAAATATTGTAAACGATATACTCTGGCTTGGGAGAGTATTACTACGGGGTATATTCTTTCTGTAGAGAGCTATCCGATGTTATTTATAAGTTTTAAATGCATTGAGAGGATTTTTTAAAGGTTATAGTTTGTTTGTAACACAATTATTTACTTTTTGAAACCTACTTTTATACAGATTGTACAAAAATTGATTTGAAATCATTTGAGAAGGTGTTTAAAAGTAACCAATAGCATATTTCGGGTCGCAAATACATTCCCTGCTTGGTTTGTAGCACCTACATTTTGTAACATTATGGTATACAATATAGTATTTAATGCCTGAAATTCATTATAAATATTTTTTGTATAAAGTATAGCACAATTAAGATACAGCTTGTCAGAGAATTTTAATATAATTTCGTGAAAAAGGCTGACTATTTTCCAACCGGAAGTAGCAGCGCCATCTGATGGACAGCTACTGAACCTTTTTCAAATGCTCGCCTCTCCAAATTCGCAGAAAAGCTTGAAAACTAGCAGAGAAAACGTAAACAAATGTTGGAAAGGTAGCAACAGCAACAAAAAGCAGCCAAATTGAGAGAAAACAACGATAAGAGAGCAGAGCTTTTTGTGCAACAACAAATGATTATTGTTTGCTCGCTTTTGTTGTTGATTCTGAGAGCGGCAGCTGCGAGCGTAATAAGTGTGTGCCTTTGTGTCTATGTGTGTGTACAGCGCTGAGTAAGCAACTGTCGCTGATTCAATGTTCGCTGAGAGTTAGAGCAGGCAAGAAGAGGAAGCAGAAGCACAGTGGTCACGTTGCATTGGAGAGCAGGTAAATTTGCAGGTAGCAAAAATCAGTTTGTTCCATTGCCTTTGGATATTTCCTTTCGGGGATTAGTAAGCAACAGAGAGAAATGAGAAGAGAGACGAGAAAAGATTGCAATTTGTAAATTGCTCTGACAACATTTTTAAGTACATATGCAGCTGGAAGCTAGTCATTTTTTAATCTATCGTAATTATTAAGACATTACTCGAGATTAGGACAATACAGAAAATAAAAATTAAAGAGAAACACCTGTTAACGTGACGAATGATGGTTACAAATTATTGATAGGTTTTTTAAAAATCAAAGTAAATATAAATCGCTGCTCATCATCACCCCTAAACAAAAATTAAATTAAATAGGGTTCTAATATAAGATCTTAGATCTACAGATTATATTATAAACGCAATATTGATATTATGTTTTTATCATATTATTGACAAATATCCCTTTAAAAATAACAAATAATATTATAAATTATAACATTATATAATATTAAAATTAGAAATGTACTACATTTAGTTGAAATAATTGATAACATAGGGGGAGAGAGTAGAAAAATGTGATTACCTCAGATATTGAGAGGTTCTTTAGTTATTGAGCCCATGTACTTTTTAAAATTAAGCTGTATTATCTTAGTTTGTATTACATTAATACAATAATATTTTTATACTAATAAAAAACAGCTAACGATTCCCAAACAACGCTCCTACTTTATCAATTCAACAAAATTGTTTAAATACTTGCCAGTGCTTGTGTTCCTAAATGTCCTGGAAACGATCCTCGCTCCGATCCTTTTTCGGGGTGACTTTTCGTTGCAACACAAAAGCAACAACAATTGTTGGCCTGTGCTGTGTGTTTCCTCCACCACCCCGATGCTGTTCCACTGTCTCGGCATCTGTTTCTTTGCATTTTGTACCGCGCAGTTGCCGTTGCTCAGGCCATTCGTGTGTGTGTGTGTGTGTGTGTGTGCATTGTTTGTATTATTTGTTGTTCGTTCGCAGCAGCAACAACAAAAGACGGCCAGCTGTGTGTGTGTGTACATTTGTGTGTCAGAGAGCCGCTTGTTCTCTGTTTGCTCGCCGTTCGCTCACTCGTGTGCCGCCTTGTTGTTGCCTCAGCGTTCTACGTAGCCGATAGATACTTTCTGCTCTCGCCTCTCTCTGCAGCTGTATCTGTATCCCAGTATCTGTGTGTGCTTAGTCGCCTCGGTCGCTTGGAACGCGAAACATACGACATCGCAACAACAGGCCAACACAATCTAACAGTCCGCCGCCGATTCACGAACACCGCGCACCGCCGCCACTGCCGCCACCAGCCACGCAACACACAGACGGAATCAACATTTTTGTACGTTACGTCAGTCGCTCGAGTTGTCGTTGTTGTTAGTGTCGTTGTCGTTGTCATTGCAATCGCGGCAACAAAAATAATTTTTGGCGCCGTTTTTTTTGGTGTGCCACAGTGTGTGGCGTTTTGAAATCGCTCCAAAAAACAAGCTGTCGGTCAGACTTGGTGTTTTGAAATCGCCTGTCAGCAAGAAGGTGGAGTTTTTGCATCAACAAAAGTTCTTAAATCGAACTAGAACAAGGAATACAGGGGTTAAGGTTGTCTAATACCATAAAACACCTTTGAAATATTCATAAAACGGACACTCGAGCAAGGAATACAAGTTTTATAATAAAACAAAGTTCTAAAATATCGAATAACACGAGATTTAAACTTAGTACCGTTTTAAAAGCGCATTTTGAAAACACCTGGAGCTCTGAAAACTGCCGCTGCAGCCGTGCAATCGCCGCCAACAAAGGTAACTCATCCTCAAATAAGAAACAATATCTACGAAGTGATTCAATCTTTTTAAACAACATCGCGCTAACTGTTCTAAAACAGCAACAAAATAATACCCAGCGCGATAAGCAGCAACAACAGCACACGTTCAAATCGCCAGCTAGAAAAATTCTATATGCCATATTGTTGCCCCTGTATGTGTGTGTGTCTTTGTCTATTGTTGTTGCTCCTGTTGTTGTTGTTGTTGCCGTTGTTCTATCTAACAAAGTTATTGCTTTTGTTGTTGCTGTCATTGGGCCATGGAGCAATATACAATATGTAGAGAAGGTGGTAGGATCGCGGAGGGGTGACGAGAGCGAGCGCCGGGGATTTCTGCAAGTTTTCTGTCTGTTTTGTTAGCTTTAGAAATAAATTCTTTCTGTCTTTTTGTTTTTGTGTTTTCGGTTGGGTTTTGTGCTGTTTCTGTGTGTTTCGGCGGCTGCCCTCTTGTTTTTGTACGTTGCTGTACTTTTTTTTATTTGATTTGTTTTGTTTTTCTGTGTGCCCCGTTGTTAATACATATGTATGTACAATACATATGTATGTATATATATAAACACGAACATTTCTCGAAGTATAAGTACGAAAAACACACAGGCGAAACGCTCATGCTGATATGTTTATGTTAAATAGACGTAATACAATAAATATTGTTATAGCCAGGTTTAGTTAATTTTTTTCCTGCTGTTTCTGCTGTTTTTCACTGCTGTTTGCTTTCCCCGCACTTTGTATATAGCAATCCAACGAAACATTAACAAAAACAACAACTGGCAGAACCAAAACACGCGCACAACGTTCGCCGCGATAATGATAATGATGTTTCGTTGCTAATAATGATGACGGTCAGAAACAACACAACAATTCTGAGAGCGAACAGTGGAATGAAACAGTGCAGGAATGTGCAAAAAAATTATGCCGTAGAAATTGCTGTATGTGTAAAATAAAAGAGTATTATGGTTTAATATATTTAATGAATATATTAAGTTGCTTTCGTGTCTATCGAAATTTCTTAATATATTGTGTAGGGTGATTGCACCCCTTTAAAACGTTTCCAATCAAGCCAACTTGTTTACGGTTCTAATCAGCTTTCCACAAAAAATTCTGATTAAATCTGATTATGATTAAACGAATCGCCTTAAATCAATCAAAGTCAGTCCTAGTGATTCTACCATTACATTACCATTCATTACCATTACATTATTCCGATAATATTGAAACTTAGTAAAAGAGCGAAAATTATTTCTTAATTACTTTGCTTAAGTAGATTTATAATAAAGTTACATATGTATTAATCAGGGGTGCCACAGAAATTACAAAATGCTAAAAACTATTACATCATTACACAAATTAAAAATGTATTAAACGAATATTGGAATTGATATATATTTAATTGGATACCTTCAAAATCGGCTTGAAAGCCATATCAAGTTATATGCTTATTAAGTTGAAATAAATATTTTTATGCAATATTTGAAAGCAAGTATCCTTTTTTGGCACTCTCTCGCCTTATCCATTTTCTCTCGCTTTTGTCCCACTGTGCGCACGTTTTTCGCCGTGGTGGGCTTAGCGCAAGGTGCTGAAAGTGGCGGGAAAACTTTTGGGGGAGATTCAAGAGAGGCCTGAAATCGAAAACGAGTGGGAGAGAGCGGAGTGTAAAGGGGATCAGCCAAGTCTCCCGAGTGAGTGGATATGTATGCGAGTGGGCTGATTAGAATCGAAACAGGTAGTCGCAGGTGCGAGAGTCATTCATTTTGGGTGAGTTTCAACTAAGCGAGTGTGTACTGTTGCGATGCATTTGCTTAACATGTTTTTGTGTATTGCAACACAAAACATTGTAGCTGCTGCTGCAGCTGAGCTGCTGTTTGTTGTTGTTGTTGTTGTTGTTGTTATTGCTGCAGCTGTTAATGTAGTCGCTGTTGCTGCAGATGTGTTGCTATTGTTGTTGCTGTTATCAGTGAACGAGGCAAAGCTTTCAGCCTGGTCGATTAAAGTACAACAGCAGCAGCAACAACAAAAAGCGGAAAGAACTTAAAAAAACAACAACAGCAGCGGCTATAACAGCAACAACAAACATCCAAATTGCCTGTTATTTTTATGGCCGCCATTGCCAGCTATTGTTGTTATTGTTGTTGCTGTAGCTATAATAATATGAAAAGTAAACAAAGTTGCTGTCGTCGTCGTCGTCGTTGTCAACATCAACTCAAGTGAACGTCGCAATGTCGCCGCCGCTTTCCAGCTCGCAAAACTGTACTGAAACCGAAATAATGGCATGCAACAACAACAACAAAGTCGGCCGCAATGTTTTATTAAGTTTCACAAAATATGTATGTATGTACATACATATGATGAAAAAGCTCTATCGCCCGCCGCCGCTGCTGAGACAGCAACAGAACAGAATAAAAACCAAATCGAAACAGAAACAGAATCAGAGACCAACACTAACAAGTGACACAGGCACGAGGAAACGAAAAGAAAACCGAACGAACGAACGAACAATAAAATAAAAAAAAAAATACATAAGACCCAGAACAAAAAGCGAAAAAACTGAAAACAGAGTCGCTAAGAATTCTCTTTGTTTGCCTGCCCAGTAAATAAATAGGAAAAGGGATAGGAAAGTCTACAAACGGAATATGGGAGTGGGGAGCAGGGGGTGCGAGGTGAGAAACTGCAATTTTATATTTCCCAATTTTCCGAAACTCCAAAGGTAGTTCGTTAAAATAATCCTTAAACCTATTAGAAAACTATCCCGTAAACGAGAATTATATGAGTTTATTTTTAAGGCAACTATTTGGACCTTAAGAATAATGAACAGAGATCGCCAAAGATTTTAAAACACTTTCGAGACGTCCTAAAAGTATGCAACGGAATGATTATGAAGGATCAGAACACGAATAAAGGGTTTTCCAAACATTTTAGTATAACAAATAATTAATACATATGTACATATGTATGTATATAAAACATTTTTCTTATCGGCTCTCAAGAGCTACATACATACATATGTACATACATATGTACAAGGTTACGATTTATAATCGATGAACATCGATATTTCTCTAGCTCGAGCGCGAACTTCAGTTTAATGTTTACTTTAAACATTTAATGTTTATATACATACGAGTATGCATCTAAGTTCACCCTTTAAATGTAAGCATAATTAATCAAATAACAATATTATTAATAAAACTGAATACTGAAAAGGCCTGCCTCCTTTATATTTATAGGCTGCGAAACAGCTCTTTAAAACCGCCATCGAATATGACAACGTCAACGCACTGCAGTAGCAATCCGAATAGCAATAATACCGCCAGCCACGAGGGCGAGGAGCGAACCACCCACCACAGTCCGACGGGATCAGGATCTGGAGTTGCCATCGGATCCACCAATCGCGTGATGCAGGCGGACGAGGACTTCAACATTCGCTTTGTCAACCTGGTGCGCAACCACAAATGTATCTACGACAAGAAGGTGCCCGAGTACCGCAACAGGTGAGTGCGAAATCCTTCTGAGATTTTTTGCAACCTCTAACTAATCGGAACCATTTCCTCCTAAAGGGACAACCAAGAGAAAGCCTGGGTGCTCATATCAAAGGAAACGCGGGAAAGTGGTAAGTTGAAATAAGATTTTTCCAACTAAAAAATGTACTAATTGAAGGAATCCTTTCTCTATGATAGTAATCCATTGCAAGGAGCGATGGCGCAACCTGCGCGCCTGCCTCTCCCGCTACATCAAACAGCAGTCGGGATCAGAGCCGCAGCACAAGCCCTACTATCTGACCGAGCACATGGCCTTCCTGTTGCCATTCCTCAAGTCCTCACGCAACTCCCTGGAGGGCAACAATAGCCTGGCGGCGCTATATCAGCTGTCCCAGCAGCACCTGCACGGTCATCCGCAGCATCTGCTCCACCCGGCCATCCATGGCCACGATGAGAGCATCTACTGCTCCCCAACCAGCATCAATCATAATAATAATAACAACAACAACATCAGCAGTGAGGGGGAGGTGTTGGAGATGAAGCATTCGATATCGGAGAATGGCGACGACGAGGAGACCATCGACGCCTTCGATCCGGCGGTGGCCAATGCACTTGGCCTGAAGCATCCACCGTCCACGCCCACGTTTAGCATTTCCCATGTGAAGGGAGCCGGAGCCGGAGGAAGATCGCCGGCCAGGAGTGACACGGCCAGTGCGGACAGCATGCAGAACTTCATTCCGGACGTGCAGCTGGCCGAGACTGGGTCGCAGCTCATATACAATGATGAGGGACGTGGCACACCGCCACCCCTGCATTATCATCCGCACATGCTATCGAACCCTATGGCCATGGGGATGGAACACCGCCAGTCGTCGTTTGAACCGACGGGAGCCAAGAGGATTAAGACAGAATGCGAGGCCACCAGCACGATGACGAATGGTGGCAGCTTCTACGGCGGACTAACTGTCTCAGAGATGGCCGACATGGAGTTCTTCCGCAGCATCCTTCCCGACCTGGCGGCTCTGACTCCTCAGCAGCGACGCAAGTTCAAGATTGGCATCCTGGAGCTGATTGATGATGTGGTAACGCGATATCCACCAGCTCCAGAGCGATGTAACGGAGGAGTAGGTGCAAGCGGCATGGTCAACGGCAGTGGCAGCAACGGTGTATCCTCCGTAAAGCAGTCAAAACGCAGTTCCGGTCGGGAGTGGCGGAAGCAATAGGGAAAAGGAGCTGAAAGTCACTAATCCTTAACTAGAAATAGGATAAGTTAGTTAGCTGCTTAAGGTGGCACTGGAGTTGGGATTAGGTGTCACTAAAGACTAATATGAAACAAGAAAGAGCGTGAGTTTTGCCGCTAGCAGAAAAATTGCGCAACGCATCTTGTTATTATAGGGTCTTTGGTGCAACTAATTAGAGGATCTCCAGTCCGCTCACTGTCCAAGTGTTGTGTGCGCTCAATAGGATGCGTAAGTACTATATTTGGGGACTGCGAGGGTTTTCATTTCCTGATTTAAGATTTGATAACGATTTCCCAATTTTTTAAACATCTTAAAGATACTAGTCTACTTTTCCAAGACATACAACTTTTTAACTAAATAGTATTTCAAGTTTTACCCTTTCAAGAAGCAAATTTTAATTGAACTCAAAAGGAAATCAAAGAAATTGTAAGGAAATGCTGGCCTGATTCAGTCCTCAAAGGCCATTAAGCTCAAAAGGGACTTGAGCGGGAGAAGACGAGAACCTAATTGTGTATGGAGTAAATTTGCAAATTTGACTATTTACAAATTTATTGAATGTAGAAATTCGTTCTTTATCGCTTCACTTGCCAAGTTCGCCTAGAGCATAATAATCTATATAGTTTTAAGGACTCTGTATATATGTCTACTGCTAAAGCTTAAACTATAGAATATCGATGTACAAAGCTGTTCCAAGTTAAATCAAAGAATAAGTTATGAAGGGGAGGAAGGAAATCAAACTGCTGTGTCAAATAATAAACAAACAAGTGAGTGTTTGGAAAAATTACACGGTACTTTCATTTAAAATCGCGACAACTGCAACATGTATGGATGTAGGGTCTTTCGCAGGGGCCATGCCCCGTCTAGGCTAGCTCTCCCTGCTGAGAGAAATGCACAAGGACGAATGACCCGTCCCTGTCTTCGCACTAAAAACTAAATGTCGTTGGAGGCTGGGATCAACATCGGATTGCAACAGATCTACAACTTCGAGGAGCCAGTCTTAGGGTAGAACTTCTTCGCCGGATCCTTGGCCATGTCCAGCAGAGTCTGGGACGGCTTGAAGGGGGCTCCGTACAGCTCGGCGTACGACTGCATCTTGCTGACCAGCTTGCCGGCGCCGTACTGATCGACCCAGCGGAAGGGGCCGCCCGAGAATGGCGGGAAGCCCAGACCGAAGACAGCGCCCACATCGCCCTCCAGCGGACTGTCCAGGATCTTCTCCTCCAGACACAGCACCGCCTCGTTGACGAAACGCGACACCATGCGCAGGGTTAGATCCTCGGGCGTGTTGGCACCTTTGGAGACCAGAGCATACTTCTGCTTGACGATCTCCAAAGCATCATTGTTCACCGGACGAGAGCCGCGCTTCTGGCTATCGTAAAGGAAGATGCCCTTGCCAGACTTGCGACCAAGGAAACCGGCCAGCACCAGGTCGTTCATTACCTCCAAATTGCCACCGCCCAAGCGCTCGCCAAAGGCCTTCGCCAAGTCGCCGGCAATGTGAGAGCCCACATCAATGCCAACCTCATCGGCAAGGGTGGCGGCACCCACGGGGAATCCGAACTTCTTTGTGTACTGATCCAGATCCTTGGGATCCACGCCCTCCTGCAGCAGTCTGAAAAGATGTCACATCTTAAGGTTCCAAGGAACAACGAGAAATTATTATTTAACCAACCTTATGGCCTCCGACAGCATGCCGGCGAGGATGCGGGTGGTGTAAAAGCCGGGGCCGTCGCCCACGGTGATGACTACCTTGCCCTGCTTAAGACCCACGGCCACAGCTTGGGCCACGGTGTCCTTGGAGGTGCCAGGATGTGTGATGATCTCCAGCAGTTGCATTTTGTCCACAGGCGAGAAGTAGTGCATGCCCACAATTTTATCAGGACGAGAGCTTCCAGCTGCGATCTTGGTGATGGGAATGGCGCTGGTATTGGTGGCAATAACACAGTGCTCCGGGACAACAGCCTCCAACTCCTTGATCACACGGTGCTTAACGTTGATGTCCTCAAACACGGCCTCAATAATGATGTCCGCGTTCTTGAAGTCCGCATAGTCCAGAGTGGGACGCAGGTTGGCCAGAGTTTGGTCGCGTTCCAAACCGCTGATTCTCTTGCGCCTAACGGCCGTTTCCAGACCCTTCTGCACCTGACCGATGCCGCGAGCGAGACCAGCATCGGTGGCATCCTTCATTACCACCTGATAGCCCTTGTCCACGGACACTTGGACGATACCGGCGCCCATGAGGCCGGCTCCCAGTACACCCACAGTCTTAACCTGACGCTGGGGCTTGCCGAAACGATTCTTCTTGCACTCGGTCTGGCCACGGAACAGAGAGATCAGTCCCTTGGATTCGGGCGTGGCCGACAGCGCGCCGAAACCCTTGCGCTCTGCCTCGTAGCCCGCTTCGGAACCCTTGTCCACGCCAGCACGGACGACATCAAGGATCTGTGGGGAGTAGAAGTTAACTAAGAGCTACATTAAGTGTTTGGTTGTATGCTAACCTTAAGGGGAGCAGGATAGAGGCCATTGGAGGCCTTAAGCACCTGCTTCTTGGCTGTCTCAAATATCTTGTTCTTCACAAAGTCCGTTTCCATGACGAAGGACTGGATCTTGTTGATCAAACCGCTCTTTTCGCGATTAATCTGGAAGAAATATAAGATAGGAATAAAAATAAATTATCTTCTGGGATCAAAGGTGAATAATACTGTGACAAACAATGTTTTTTATGAGATATGGAACATGAGGATCTATATTAGCCTCTTACTTACTCGAATCTTGCCACTGGCCAGATCCTTGGCCACCTGAATGGCCGTCTTCTCGAGGTATTCAATGGTGTTTTGATCGGCGGGCTGCAGTCCCGGACCGAGGGGATCCACCAGCAGGTCGACGATGCCCAGACGCTTGGCACGATCGGCGCGCACCTGCTTGCCAGTGAGACCCAAATCCAAAGCCGTCGGCACGGAGGTAAGCTTGGGCAGGCGGACAGTGCCACCGCCGCCGGGCAGAAGGCCCAGCATCACCTCGGGCAGACCCAGCTTGGTCTTGTTATCCTTGGTTGCGATGCGGTAATGGCAGGCCAGCGCCAGTTCCAGTCCTCCGCCCAGGCAAACGCCATTGATGGCGGCCACAATGGGTTTTCGGCTGCGCTCCATTCGGTCGAACATAAGCTGGGCGCCGTGCGAGATCAGTGTGGCCTCCTCGGCCGTCTGACAGGCCTCCAGCATGGCGATATCGGCACCGGCAACGAAGCATCCCGGCTTGCCAGAGATGAGGACAGCCGAATTGACGGCGCTGTTTGTCTCCAGATCCTTGATCACACGCTCGAACTCGTCGCTCACCTCGGCGCCCAGCGAGTTGACCTTGGCGTTGGGCGAATCGAAGCGGATGACCAGGACGCCATTAACCACTTTGGTGTGCAAATGCTTATTGGCGGCGGCAGCGGCGGCTGCCGGAGCGGGATTCGTAGACATGAGGCGGCGGGCAGACACGGGCAGAGCTGTGAAGGGTTTCAAGTTCATTATCTCACTCCAAGTGGAAATCGATAGAAAAAAAGATTGAAAAGCAGAACGGCAGCGAGACAGAGACAGCTGGCCGAGCGGCGACGTCAAGAGAGAGTACAAAGTACAAAGTCCAGTTATGCGGCGTCGGCGGGGGACAATCGATGAGAGCGAAAACACTGATACCGCCAGAGAAAACCATTAACTGTGGGGACGAATCCCATGATTCTGGCCAGGATTCCCGATTCCGCTTTTCCGATCTCATTTAACTTCAACATAATTGCGAATATTACCCACCTCTTGTGCACCTATTCTGCAGCAATTGCTGTCGGGAAAGTTGGCCAACAGCACTCAGAAATCTCGTTGCAGACATTGCTTCGTCTTAGAATTCGTTGTCTATTTTCAGTTCGTTCACTTTTCGCTTAATAATAGTCTTCAAATGAACCTTGGTCCGGCACCGTTCGTTATGTGTTCGCGAAGATGATATAAAAAACGATGCGGCAATTGTTCAACTTGTTGCACATCAGGGTTGGACTATCAAACGTTTAAAAAATACCACATATTGCCATTGGTGAGTGGATTTCCACCTCCACGCCAGCTGGTCACACTTGCATTGCTTAGCTATTTATTACGCTTTTTAAATTATCGTGAAAAGGTTGTGAACTTGGCTAGGAAAAAGCGTCAGCTGGCTTACGTCTTATTATATATTAATACTATTTAAACGGAACGGGACTATTTAGCTTAAAGGGTGCGTGTTTTTGGAGTAGAATATGTGGCAGTTA
>JAEIIG010038245.1:0-12886 GCA_018904695.1 Drosophila parvula | reverse complement strand
CTCCGAGGACAGCTCCGACTGCACCTTGATAGGCGAGAGCTGCGAGTCCTTCGAGCAGCGGACCTTCACCAGTTGCGGCGAGAGTGGCGAGTTGGAGACGCGCAGTCTGCTGCACATTTCCATCGAGGACACAGTGTACGAGCCCCAGCCCAAGCAGCACAAGAAGGAGCCACCACCGATAGTGACCAGCACTGGCAAAGTTGAGGCACAAATCTTCACCCAAGTCCTCAAGGTAGAGCACACGCCCAAGCCCAAGATCCTGGCCGTAGTGGAGAAGCGGAAGCTCAAGCAGGAGGAAGCGCGACCACAGCCGCCGGAACTAAAGCGCCAGGCCACCGATTCCTTTATAGTCACCGGCGCCAACAGCAAAACCAATCTCACAGAGAACCAGTACCACAGTCTGCCCGATGTCAACATCGGTGTGAGCCTGAAGGTCTGCGAGAACATAGACAAGGAGCTGAGGTCTTCCTATAACCAGCAGCGGCAGCAGCAGCGCAAGGAGGCCAAGAGGGAGACGCAGCAGCAGGTCGTGACCCGCGCCGAGACCTACGATTCCATTCGGCGCTTTGGCCGAGCCCACCAGAAGGCCAGGCAAAGGGAGTTCCAGGAAAGAGAGAGGGAACGCGAAAGGGAAGCATCTGCAGCAGCTCAGCAGGAAAAGGAAAGGGAAAAGGATAAGGAAAAGCCAAAGATACACAAGGATTTCCTTAAATCGGAGCGCCAAGAGTTAATCAAGGAAAAAGAGCAGCCTCCAAAGGAATCGCCAGAGAAGGAGGTAGAAGAGGACGAAGAGGAACCTCTGCCGCCACCACCGCCACCTTTGACAGAGGAAATCCTGAACGAGGAGCTCTCAAATTCTCCACAGGTGTCCCCGGAAATCGGGGCAGAGGAGGAGTCAGAGGACAACCTCTCAGTATCAATTTCACAGCCGGAACAACCAAAGGAGGCGCCCTCCATTGAGGTGGCCAATTTCAGCAAGCTAATCGAGCGTCGTGCCCAGGAAATCCGTGAGCGACAGGAACAAACGCAGTCCTTCCACATCATTGTCACCGACGCCCAGAACAATATCATCCAAAAGGAGGCCATCGCGGAGCAGAGCAAGCGGCACCAGCAAGCCAAGCGGGGAATTAATCCCGGCCCCAAAGCAATCTCAAACTCAAATTCTAACTCAAGTTGTAATCCCAGCCAGCGCTCCCTGCGACGCTCGCTGAGCTCCTCGAGTGGCAGCAAGCCCTTGGTGCACCGCATCCTCAGCAGCGGTGCTCCCATTTACAAGGCCCGGCCCGTCAAGGTTTTGGCCACCACCACCACCAACGGCGGCGACTCCTCGAGCTTTACCCGGGGCAAAATGTCACGACCTCAGATCCTGCACGTTGTGGATGGGCGAGGAGGCACTCAAGGAAACGCTACTGCTGGCACCCTGCGACGAAGGAGCAGTGCACGGAGCCTGGCCAGCACAATTAGCTCTGGTAGCGGAGCCCCGGCTAATGAATATATGCAGAAAGTGGATGCAGTCCGATGCTATTGGAACAAACTGGCAGGCAATGAGCCAGGGGAAACCCCCAAAGCAGAGGGGGAAAAGCCAGGGGAGACCCAACCTGCTGTTCACTTTCAGTTGGGTGGCGAGACCACAACTTACAGCCAAGATAAATCCCCGGTTAACAGCGATTTCTGTAGCATGATGCCGCCACCCTCCATTGAGATTGTGGAACTGGGCGAGGGCTCACAAAAGGCCACTATTGTGAAGGCCGCCATCGATCAGGATGAGGACCAGGACGAGGACCAAGATCAGTTCGATCACATCCGGTACAAGGTGCTCAAGTCGCAGCAACTGATACGGAGCAACATCCTGGCCACGCGCAACAAGAAGGAAGCGCAATTCGATGGTCTCATCCAGTATCTGCAGGAGTATAGCTTCCAGGAGCTGCTGAGCAACAACAATGTGGTCATTGTGGAGCCCGTGAGGACCAAGATTGAGCGTCCGCTGCAGGTGGGTATCCACCCTGCCACGACGACCGCTGTACCACCACCAAAGCCTCCAAGGGCAGTCAATGCCACCGGTGGTTCCCAGCCCCGAAAAACTCGACAGCGACAAATAGGAGGAGCGGCGGCCAAAAGGCACTTCTTTTACCAGCCCGTCCGGGTCAACAGGGAACTCTACGAGGATGAGCTTCCCGATCCGGATACAGTTCGCAATGTGAGACGCTTCTTCGAGCAGAATGTCCTGCCCACTCCTGGCCAGGGTTTACTGGTCCAGTCCCAGCAGAAATTCGGTGGCTCCGCCTGCCAGCTGAGTCCCAAATCGCGGCGTGCTCGTGGTTACCGATACCTGACAATCGACACCAGCTACGGGGGCAGCCAGGAGCAGCCCAAGGGGATGGAACTCCTTGAAGAGCACAAGGCCAAGCACTGGGACAATGCCAGTCTATCGAGTGGCATTTCCAGTGGAGATTTGAGCTCGCCCTGCGGTGATTATCATCACCAGGAGACGCCTGTGATGGCCTGCAAGGATGTGCACGTCCAGGATGTGGTCAGGCGGCACAACAGCAATGCTGCCAATGCCAAGGCCCGGGTCAAGTTCGCCAACCGGCGCACCTGGTGCCCTGGCGGAGCCAATGAATCCCTGTATCGGCAGATTTATGAAAATAATTTGGGACATGGCGAGCAGCAGGAGAGTGGCGGGCATCTGGACGAGGAGGACGATGAGCAGGAGGACCAGTATGAGGACGATGTGGAGCAGGATATGTGCGAAAATTATTACGTCAGCAATGTGAGTACACAGCAGGAAATATATAGCAAGTTATTATATATATTTTTCAACAAATAAAGTTCAAAGAATAGGAAAATATGTACTATTCTTTGAACTTTATTTGTTGAAAAATAGAAAATTCTTCAAAAACATATATTAACTTTAAAATATCATTTCTTAACTAAAATGCAATTTAAGCAGCTTATTTTTTACTTTTTCATTTAGTTATAAATATTTTCCCTATGTGTATAGCCTTATTTCGGGTGCGGTCCTTTTGCGTGTGGCTTTATGGACCATTAGGCCATGATGACAGACCCGCCGACTAATCTTTTCCTTTCTTTCTTCCACCCGTCAGGACGTGCTGGCCAAGATAAGGGAGTGTGGCTCAACTGTCACCTACTACGGCGGACGGGTCCTGGAGAAGACCGCAACGAACCCGACGGCACCACCCACAAAGGCGAGTCCCAGCCAGACCCACCCCAATGGTTCGACGAATGCCACCCGCTCCCGAGTCCGTCAAATCGAGGCCTGCAATGTGTGCCTGCCGAGCGAGAGATGCGAGCATCGATTGCAAAGCAAACAGCAGACTGCGGACGAACAGCAGCAGCAGGACTCGTATCAAGGTGGGTAAAGAGGAGAATATAACCACTAAGGGGTTTCACTCGGAGAAATATGAGAGTGATTTCCTTTAGTACAAGAACTTTGGAAAACAAAATGTTTATAACTTAATATATAGGCATGAGCAACACCGAAATACTTTAACCCTTGCCAGCATTTTTTTATCTGCCTTTAATGGTGATATAAAGTATATCTCATCAACATAACCATGGCTTTATCTGTGTTGGCAAATTCCCCAAAGTAATAAAAAGGCAAACAAACTACTACATACTCGTATACTATATATGCTACTATATAATGCTTGTTTCTCCCCGTGCATCCGCAGGCATCAAATTCAAGTTGGTCAAGTCCAACAGCTGCAGCAGCCGCCTGGAGTTGGCCGGCACTGGCGGGGGAGATGAGCTCGGCGCCGATAGCGAAGTTGTTCGCAAAATGGTCCATCACTTCGAGGCGAATCAGATGGATGTCAGCGATGACCAGCTGACCATCAACAGCCAAAGCCAGATAACGGCGGAAATGAGACATCCCGAGGAGGAGGAGGAGGAGAAAATCCCCTTGGTGCGACGCCAAGTGACAGTAAATAATCACATCAATGTGTTCGGGGACATGCCCCGGGATGATCTCGAGAAGGCTGAAAACTTTAATGGCCAGCCAGAGAACGGTTATGGCCGGCACAAGGCGAAGCAGGAGCAGGAGCTGGAGCAGGAGGGGGAGGAGCTCTACGAAAGCCAGGCCATGAACATACGCCTCGAGAATCCGGCTGGCAGCACTTCCCCAGCTGTTGCCAGCAAAGTTTGTCGCAATAAAAACGTGGACTTGGCCTACACGCTGGTTAAGGCCCCAACCACCACCAATGCCAACACACATCAACAACCAACAAATCCTCCCAAGGGCAAGCCCATCGAAGTTCCGCCGCAGAAAACTGGAAGGAAGCTCGGAGGAGGTGACGCAAAGGAGAATGGTTTCGAGAGTCCTGCCGTGACAAAGGCCGTCAAACCGACGAAGGTCGTCGCGCCAAATGACAGGCCGCAAATCATAGTGCCCGTGGAGATACACCCGCAGGTGAACAGTCAGGCTTTGATAGCTGCTCCTGCTCCCGTTCCCAATCCCCCCGAGCGGCGTCTGAGCAATGCCAGCAGCAGCAACTCGGTGGTGGACAAGACCGTGGTTCGTCACTATGTGGCCAACGATAAGAGCATCTATGAGAGGCGCAAATACGACGAGATCGAGTTCGAGGAGTTTGAGATTTACGATCCCAGCAAGGAGCCGCCACTGGAGGAAGTCCCCGAAAAGGTAGCCACCGATGGGGAGCTGTACGACAGCCTGGATGACAAGATGTGAAACGGAAACGGAAACGGAAATGCTCAATTGGAAACTTCTTGGGGTTTTGGTTACCTTAGTTAGTAGCCTAATTTAGCTAGCTTTACAGGTAAAGCCAAAAAATTATGCAATAACTGCTATCCAAGGTATGATTTATTATTATTATTTAAATATATACCTATATAATTCGCAAGCGAAGACATCTGTTCACCTGTACATTATAAATTTATGCCAATAAATAAATGCGCAATTTATTTAACGAGCTGTGACAGCTGTCGGCCCCTATTATTCATTATGTATTTTATGCAAAAAGCTAACTATCTATTACGCGCCTGGGAAATGCAATAATCTGGAATGGTCTGAAATTGCAAAACGCAGAGAAATGGTTGACCGCAATACCCACTAATTGGGCGAGCTAATCTTTAATTAATCGATAATTCATAGTCAAAGCAAACAATTGACAAACACTTGATGAAGGTGCGGTAGAAAATTGAAAATGGTCGGGTAATTAGGTGATTAGAAAGGGGAGGTGTTTTACTGATTGAAATATAAGAGCTTAGTCTGAGTTTAAGGTAATTAAGCAGTTTGAAAATCTTGGAAATTGAAGGACTATTTTTCCTACCTTGACAAGTTTTCATTTTAGTTTTCTTCCTATGATGGCACAACCTTTTCTTTTTTCTTCTTCTATTAACTATTCCTCTCTTGAATGGCTTCGATTTACCTTTTATGAGAAGGAAAAATAATTAACAGCAGAACAGTCTTAGGCACGCAACAAACTCACATAACTCTCTTCCCCGAGACCTTCTTAAGCGGTTCTTCTTGAACTTTTTAGAGCGATAAAATGTTTCCATTCTCCTTTCCCAGTTTTCTAACATTTCTTTATATCTTCTTTTCCTAATTTCAGCTATTTTCGACTGTAGAAATTTGTGTATCTGTGATGCCAAACTAGGTTGGGGTTCGTTTGATTTTCGGACTGATTCCTCGTTCATTAGTGTTCTTAGTGCCCTTTCAGTCAGTTTTTTTAGCCTTTGGGTCAGTGAAGAAAGCTGGTTGGGATCATTGGATTCCCTTTCTTCCCGGCACTTAACCCGGTATTGATTGGATTTCGCTTTCTCCGCAAACCTCTGACTTGAACTGTGACCTGCGATTGGTATGATGATTGATATGCTTACGATTACCCCCGAAAAGCCCCCCCAGGTGGATGTGTCAACCTTCAATCAGTTATCCGCATTAAAGGAAAATATTTACAAAATATCTCAAAGGTAAATATTGCCAAGCAATCAGGGGAACACCTTGGAAACTCACCTGACGAATTCAGTTGCTTTTTATGCTTGTCCGACTTTTTGCCATCATGGTCCTCCGCCGTGGAAGCGAAGCTTCTGTGCTGCTGGAGCTCATGACCCGGCCGCAGGTGCTGGGGAAGGGGAAGAGCAGAAAATTTGCAAATTAACATTAATGACTCCATTTCGCATTATTGATTGTGGCCTAAATTGCCCATAGATCTTGCGACTGGCAGCAAAGAGCTCAGTGTCGGGTATAAACGCATATGTACGAGTATATAGGGGAAAATTATAGGCCTTATATGCCGCCGCCACCTTTAAGTATGACGATAACGTCTTGGTGTGCGTGTGCGAATAATGATTATGCTATTTTACGGGTGCGTACTTTGTGGGGTGAACCTTAATACTTTGGTTTATAATATATATTTAAGCTGATTTAATGAGTTGGTCTTTGATTATATGTATTATACGAGCGGGCTCTCTTGATCTCAGAGCGAAAAAGAGAGAGAGAGAGGGAGCCAAGTGCTCTCTAGACCAAGACTGTATAAGTATTGTCAAGCATTCTAGATGTGTACGCACACTTAAGCACTGGTTTGCATTCGCGTTACGCATCTTAAACTGTCATTGATAATAATATGGATTCTAACAAAAAAAATTATAAACCCTATTACCAATTTCATTTATTTGAAATTCTACGAACCCCAAGAAATATTAGTGCTCTTTAATTCTTTGCATCACAGCAAATGAAGACGTAAATCCCTGTTTCAGTAAAGGTCCACCCTGGACTACATTGTTCACATTCCTCGTTGTAGAACTCCCCCTCCTCTACGCCCCATTTTTTAGACTGGAATTCTTTGCATGTTTCAGCCAGGACCTAATTAAGTTAAAATGCTCCCTAGTGAAATCACGTGCTCTCCATAACGAACGACGAGAACGACAACGAGAAGTCACACTCAAAACAAAGACCAACAAATATAAAAATGGAGAGAAAGAAGAGAAAAAGGAAATGGCAACGGAGGAGAATGGAAAATGGGATGCGTAAATACAGTTATTGTTAAGGCACACCCGGCTATGTGTGTGTGTGTGTGCATGAAGGAAAGAGACATTTAACCCACAAGCCCCTCCGTCTACACCATCTGCCACATCTTTTCCTTAACAACTTTTTTAGAATTCGTTTCCTTTCCTTTGACAACGACAACGCGGCGTATGAGTAATCACACAAGGGAGCAAGAAAGGAAATCGAAACTGTAATCGTTTACCTTGTCATTTCAGCCGAACAAAACAAGTCAGGGTGTGGATTTGCCAATTGTCAAATGTTTTGAAGTTTAAAGCATAAAATCCGGATATAAAAAATATAAATATTTAATTCCATGACCTGCCAACCTTTCTCCAAAAGTCAACAGCCTCTTTCACCAGATCTAAACTATGTACTTCATTTTATAACATTTTATGAATAAAATATTTCATTGCTTAACTTTGGACATCAAGGCGAAGGCTTTGAAATATCAAACGTTTACTAAAGTCAAATTATATTAAAAGTTTACAAGTTACTAAGTGCTTTTAAAGCGGAATTATAGCCATTTTAATTGGAGGCACTCTGGATATGATGTTTAAGTTATTCGCTCGCTCTTTAAGCTTCTGCTGGAAAACCCGAATAAAAAACATTGCATAATTTTTGGTGCAGCCGTCCAAAAGTGTATATTGTGCTGTAGGTGTGTGTGTGTGCAAGCATAAAGCCATGCGTATATCTAACACATATGTACATGTGTTTAGACACGACTGGGGAATTGCGGCTTTTCTCATATTCTATGCACGCGTTGTGCTCCGATTCAAACTTTTGCTGATTGGATTTCACGCTCGCCTCCAATCAGGGGGCTTCAATAATTCAATGGCGGATAAAAATTCTACAAAAATGTAACAAAGTCAAGTGTGTGGGCGAGAGTGTTGGCCCCCGTTGAGTAATTGAAATTTAAATGGCAAATAAATTACACAGTCACGCCCAGGCCAGGCCAAAAACCATAGATCAAATGGTGTTTTCCGTTGCGGCCGCAAAAAAAAACTTTTGTGATTTGTTGGCGAGGCGCATTATTGATGGACTCTGGGACTCTCGGGGGAGCCGTGACAAAAGAACAGGACATTTGTGACAACTTCGAGGACAGTTGGCCAGAGTTTCTTCATGAGTTTTCCCTCCGCAAATCGAGTTCCGAAGTCAGCTAAAAGTTATGACCCCCGACGAGCTGTCAGTCGGCATCAAATGTTAAAAACTTGCCACTGCCATGACTCCCGCAAAGGCAAAGGCAAATGAAACATTAGGCGGCACATAAATTTAACAAGCTCCGACAGCCCCAAACCCCAGAAGCATCTCGTTTTCAGCCCCAGCCCGAGAGTATGCCACAGTCTTGGCACAAAGTTTTCTTTTACGATCGTCCAAATAAATTGAAATCGCAGCTCAGCTCAGCTCGGCTTAGCTCAGCTTTTCTCTCGCGCGGACGAAGAAAATGAAAATGAAAATGTAATTTCATAAATTACACCTGCTGTTCCTCGGCGGAGAGATAATGTGGAGCAAGTTGCCCCACTTGAGTCAAATCATTTTAAGTTAATTCGTGCTGTGGGGCAGCTTTAAAAAATAAACAAAACGAAAGGGCAGCCAGCCAGCCGCACTATGCAAACATAAACATCCTTGGACTCTGTCTGCGACATGTTGCAGCAATTGCCTCATAATGAGCCCGACAATGTGGCCACGTGCGGCGCCCAAGTCTGGGCTCACACTTGAAACAAAAGTGGCCGTGGCAGCTTAAGAAGCACCATTTAATTTGAGTCTAAGAAATTTGCATTTATCCGAAATAAAAGGGATGCTAAAACAAGTTTTAAGAAGGCTAAGAGCTTGTATTTAATTTATTTTTATTAGTCAATAATTTGTTTAAATTTAAAAGCAACCGAATTTATTCAATTTATTATTTAGTCCTCCAACTAATTAAGGTTTTAGAAAGCCTTTAAGGTATAAACTATTTATATTTCTTTACTATAGACATTTTAAAACTTAAGACGACCTCCACCACGTAAGGTAAATATTTTATTTCTTGATAAAATATTTTTTTCATCCTATCAACACTCAGGATAATTCCTCCAAGTGCATATAAAAACACAAGACACGTCACAGGACACGACACAAGTCTAGGGAAAAACAGAAAGCCAGGATAGGAACAGAAAGGAGACCTGACATGACAAAGACTGGCTCTCGCAATAGAGAAAAGCAAGTGCATGGGCTGGGGCACAATAACAATAAACAAAGGCCAGCCAAGTGGATGTCTCTCTCTCTATGGGTTCCTCAAATCTTTTTCGTCTGGAATTTTACCGAAAAACAGCCAAGAAAAAGTCTACTCACATTAGAGATAAAAATAAAATTACACAGCTTCGTGTAATTTGCATAACATTTTCATTTCTTCTTGGGAACTTTTTAAGCCCCGTCTCTTGAATGTTTCAAATTACTTTTCATATTTTTTTTTAGAGAACGACTGGCCCGGCCTCCCATTTAAAGAGTGTAAAAACTTTGCCGAAAACTTTCCAGCGAAAATTCCAAATTGATTGAAATTAAATTTTAAGGACCCCGCCCCGCCTCTGCATGTCAAGGAAGTTAACATTTTCTGAAACCGGAGAATGGCAGAAAGACCTAGACAAAGAAGACTCGCGTTTCAGCGCTTTGTTTCTGTCGCGTGTCAAGTGGTGCATTCCGCGGGCTCTTAGCCAAGAAAAACATATTGTTCTTAGCGCGTTTGATTGTCGCTGAATGAGCTCGTTAAGCCCTTGGCCAAATGGAATAATGAATCCCATCAAAGCAATTTGTCAGCTTTGCCGCGGATGAAATGCAATTCGTGTTCCGCTCACAGATATATTTTATGGCTCCGTAAACGAAACAGAGAGAGAGAGGGAGATGAATGCTTGGTCCTGGCCCAGTTCATTTATTATTTAGCAATTGAGGCTGCGATGCAATGAATCATAAAAATAATACGAACGAGCGTCGAGGAAATAAGATTAGCGGAGCGACACTGGAGGATCGAGGCGAGGACAGACAGGATAAACACCCGCCGGAGGTGATGAAAAATCCCCGTATCCTAGTAACAAGTAACATGAACAGACATCTCTCCAAGCCACGTCAATAAATTTCTATAAATATATTAAAAGGAAAGCGGGGAGAGAGCTAATAAATTAGACACATGCTCAGCAGCGACGTGGCTGTGGGGATTCTTTCGCTAGAATAGCCAAGACTTTCTGCAAGTAAATATTTAGCGGGCGAAAAAAAAACAGAAACAGAAAAAATAGGAAAATGATAAACAAGTTGAGAGTATACATATACACAGAAATCATCAGATACAGAGAGAGAAATGTTGAGGCAGATAAAGGCGAATGAAAGAGACATGCCAGACAGACTAAAATTAGTGTGTGTGGCGCACATACATATCGAAAGATATATAGATACAAAGATACACACACCGCACCAAATGGAAATAGACATTTTTTCATTTCATTTCACAGAAGAAACGCTGCCAGAAATTTGTCGCCGCTCTCATAACTCATAGATAGCCAGTGAGACGTGGTGGTAATAGCTGACACATATGCCCAACTGTCTAACTGACTGACATGAATATGGCCGTAAAAGAATTAATACGCCTACAGGGATGGACTAAATAATATAAACCTTTTAGTAAGTTGTTTTCTGCTTCATTAGCTTAGTGTTTATATAACAAACATTTCACGGTAAGCTAGAAGTTCTGAAATAACAAAGTTAATTTTATAAAGAAGCTATATATATATATATATTTTAAAGTTCGTAATTAAATAGCCAAGATATTAAGTTGCATCAAATCAGGGAATTATTAAATGCTTTTAGTACAAAAATATTTATTATATTCAAACTATATACAGATAAGAATTCCCATAATTTCTTCCCATCTGTTTAGGCCTAAAAAACTGATGCTGACGAGAGCAATGTTGCTTTTAAACCCTTGCTTGTTTAGGCCATTTTATGGGAAGTTTCCTCCGTCTCCTTTAAAGAGTTGGCCCTAAAAACTGACTCGGTTAAAAGTGAGTTTTATATGTCCATTTGTAAGCGTTTTACTTCACTTTAAATGCATGTTGTGGGAATTGTTTGGGCTCTTCTTCGAGTTGAGTTCATTTAAATTGCGTATACGCAATATTACGTGAGCGTCTGGCCTCTGGGTTTGTTTGTTTGTTTATTCAGCCAATTTCAGTAATGGAAACTTAGCCCGAAGTAAATAAATGAAATTGCATTTCTTTCATTGATCCAATTACAAGCAAATTAGCCAAAGTGTTAGAGGACGAAACACATGTGTCACTCGCACGAAGTTAATTAATAATATGCAGGGTTATACAAAATTCAAGTTAATTAAGCTTTAATTGTAATTGCAAAAAGGGGAAAAAGTGGCCAAGCAGGGAGTGGAAAAACTCCCACAAGGCACCCTCTCCATAGTCACACATTTACACCCTCGTTTCTCTGGGTTCCTGTTCCCTGCGGCCAACAGAATTTCAATTACAAATATTCCATATTCATAGGAGTCTGTGGCCTGGCCCCAGGTGATGGACTGCCATCGGTAAATAATGCAAAAGAAGAAGCAATGTACGGTGTACTACGAATATAGAGCATACATGGCATGGAGAGTGGAAAAAGCTGCTACAAATTGAGCCACTAAAAGCTTGGGCCATTCAATACAAAGACCAACAAAGCAGGAAAACATAAACTTGTCGGTTAAGCACATAACCACAGCCAGGAATCACGAGACCGGATAAGACAGTACACTGAGGACTAAGCTTCTAAGTAAATATTAAATAAAAGGTAGTCTTCTAAAGGGTACAAAAGTATCTGAAACCCCTATTAATGTTAAGAGGAATCGATATTGGAGCTATAAATAAATTTACTAGACGTCATACTGTCTAACTGATTTCTGACATCTTTATTCCGAGTGTAATCCGTGGCAACCGCAGCCAACATAAGAACCAACTCAGTAATTGCATTACTCACTCAAAATAATGGCTCATTAGCCGGGGGCCCGATGTACGAGCCTAACAACCAGTCGGAATGGATGCTGGTCGGCTTTAATTAGTGACTGGAATATCCACCTAAGCCCCGTCAGACTTCACTGGAGATGGTAAGGAAATCCACCCCCTAAAAGGATGCACACACTAAAAACATAGAGCCGGAGAAGGTTCTTCTACTTTAACATAATATTTTCCCAGCATAAAAATTACTTTCTCTCGCCGCCAAAGGGAAATCCAACTGCCAGCTGCCTCAAAAGCCCCTCCAAAAAATATATTCCTTCACAAAGGACTCTTGCAAAGCAGGCTCCAGTACGTGAGCGTGTGTTTTCTTTTGAAAGTAGCTTGGCCACGTGCATGAGCAATTTCCAGGACACGACCTTCCACCGCCAGCTAAGAGTGAGTAATTTTAATATTAATTCTAATACAATTAACAGTCACAAGAAGCGATTAAATAAGTTGTAGGAAAAATAAGGAGCAGGGGCCACGCCCCAATGATTATCAGAAGAAAAAGGACGAGGGCCACATCCCAGTCTAATTAGAAGGCGACAAAAAAAAACCCAACCGCATGTTGAGAGGCCCATTTACTGAACACCCCGCATAAAAACCAAATTATGCAGTCACCTTTTTATGGCTAAAATAAACTAGAAAGGAGGCAACAAAAAGGCAAATTTTTACAGGGACAGGTCCTTGCAAGCATTCAATGGATTTTTTAATGGACAGGCATTGAGCCATGCCCGATGTAAATAATTTGTATATATAGAGTATATGTACTTATTAATAATTAACATTTTAATATTTATTCTTATATTAACTTGTGTAATATTTTTTTATATGTACTGTTGAAGACTCCCTTTTTTATTTGAAC